>JAXMNL010000264.1:35163-49845 GCA_035128595.1 Eptatretus atami | reverse complement strand
TACATACACATACACACACATACATACACATATACACACACATACACACATGCACACATATACACACACACATACATACACACATAACACACATATACACACACACACATACATACACACATATACACACACATACACACATACATACACATATACACACATACACATATACACACACGTACACACATACATACATACACATACACACACATACACACACATACACATACACACATACATATAAATATACACACACATACACACACATATCAATATACACACACACATACATATCAATATACACACATACACAAACACACCAATGAAAACACACACATCGGCAGACACACACACACCACAACTTCTCTCTCTCACTCACACACAGCACCACTCACACACACGATACTACTGCACTACACACATACACACACAAACACATACACAGAGATACAAAGCAAACAACACACTGCACACACATCAACAACACAACAACATATACACACATACATACACACATACACATACACACATAATAAACACACAAAACCACCCACACATGAAAAACACACACGACCGCAGACACACCACACACACATACACACACAATACACATACACACAAACACATACACACCACACATGGACACCACCACATGTAACCAATACCACGTACACACAGCATACACATCACATACACAAACACACATAACACACACACACTCAACGACACAACATATACAAAACTAATAAATTAAAACTAAATATAAAAAAAGAAAAATAAAAAATAAAAAATACAAAAAAAAAAATAAAACATAATAAAAAATATATAAATAAAAAACATAAATTAAAAAAATAAAAAAATAACAAAAAAATACAAATAAATTAATATACAAAGAATACATAAATCAAATAACAAAAATATAAACAAACAATAAAATAAAGAAATAAAAACACAGTAAAAAAAAATAAAAAAAAAAAATAAAAAATAAACAAAAACAAAAACAAAAGAAATAAAAAATCAAAAAATACAAATAGTAATACAAATAAACAAAAAACAAATGAAAAATAAAAACAAATAAAAAAAAATAAAAATAAAAACCAAAAAAACAAAAACAATAAAAACAACATAAAAAAAAAAAAAAAAAATAGAACAAAAAAAATTATAAAATAATAAAACCAAAATATAATATAAATATTATATAATAAAACAATACATATTAAAAAAAATCTAAAAACAACATATACAAAAAATAAAAAATAACAAAATAAAAAAAAATAAACAAAAAAAGAAAAATAAAAAAAAATATAAAAAAACAAATATAAAATAAAATAATAAAAAATAATACATATAAAAAAAAATAACAAAAATCAAAAAAAAAAACAAATATAAAATAAATAAAATAATAACAAACAAAAAAAAAATAAAAAAAACAAAACATAAAGAAATAAAAATACATAACAAAATACAAAATTAAAAATAAAAGAAAACAAAAAAAAAAGATCAAAGATCAAAATATTAATAAACAATATAAATAAAATAAAAATATAAAAAACAATAAAAAATATAAACAAATACATTAATAAAAAAAAAAATAAATACGATATAAAAAAAAAAAAAAATAATAAAAAAACAAAAAACAACAACAGATTAAAAAAATAAATAAAAAAAAACAAAAAAAAAAACAAAAAGCATAGCAAACAATAAATAAATAAAAACAAAAAAACTAAAAAATAAATATAAAACAAAAAACAGAAAAAAAAAAAATCATAAAAAATAAACAATACAAAATAAATAAACAATCAAAATAAAAAAAACACAAAATGATAAAAAAAAAACAAAAAAAATATACACACCATACACGTAACACAACAACACGTACACACACAAACACACATCCATACACACAGGCCACCACTACACCACATACATACACACACTCAACACACACACACGTACACATACACACCAGCATAACACCACACATACACACACTCAGACATTCACACCTACCCCATGCACACACAACAGATATATATATATATATATATATTATTATATATATATATATATAGTATATATATATATATATATATATACCACACACACACAACAAACACACGACACCACACACATACAACACATTACACCCACACACACACATACACATACTCACACATGTACAACAACATATACACACACATACACACACTCACACATACGCACACACACATAAAACACACACATGCGCGACCACACACACACACACAACTCGGCACACGTAAACACACACAGCACACGACCCCACATGTACAACATATTAGCACACAAACACACACACACATACACACAATCCGTACACACTCTACAACACACACTCATGAACACACACATATACCACACCAACCAGCATACACACACACATGAAAACACACACGAGCGCAAGACACACACACATCCCAACACCACACTCAAACACACACAACACAAATACATACACACACAATACACATACACACATACACACAACAATACACATTACACATACACAGTATACACACATACACACACACATACAATCACAAACCATCACATACACACACACACACATACACACACTAATCACAACACATACACATAATACAACACACACCATACACATACACAAACACATACACACACTAACACAATGACACATACAATGAACACAGCGTACACACACTACACACACAATACAACACACATACAACACACATTACAAATACACACATACACCATAACACAATACACATACAACACATACACAACACACATACATCAACGTCACACACCACAGCACACACACCACATTACATACACACACATACACAAACACACATAACACTACACAATACACATACACATAACACCAATACACATACACCATACACACAACACACATAACACATAAACACACACATAACACACCATACACGTAACACACACACACACACATACACATACTACACACACTGACACACACATACACATACAGTACACACTACACATATACACGTACAACGACCTACACACAGACAACACACATACACATGCACACACACATACACACGCACATACACACAACGTGCACACCACACATACATACACACATACATACACACAAACCAACAACATACACCACACATACATCAACAACATACACACATTCATACACACACATAACACATACATACACACAACCAAATACATACACAACATACACACATACATCAGCACACAACACATACACACACATACACATCAGTACAAACACAACATACACACACATCACCACATGACATCACAGCAATACACACAACCACACTCTCACACATACACACACATGAAAACACACACGATGTAGACACAACACACCACCTCTCACACACACACACCACGACACATACACACACTCACACACACACATACACCCTAAAACACATACACACAGATAAATGCACAAACTCACCCACACATGGCATACACATACACACAATATACACAACATACACACACACATACACACATACACAAACACACATTCACACATGAAACACACGACCGCAGACACACACACATACAAAAACACACACAAACACACAACACAAACAACATACACAGATGGGACAGCATACACACATACACATATCACACAGTACACACCGGTAACACACATACAACACAATACAAAACAAACACACACATACACACACATACACAACACACAAACCACATGCAACTCACTCATGCACCCCACACACATACATTCACACACATACACAGTACAACACATGACACAATCACACATACACAACACACATAAACATACACACATAGCCATCACAATACACACCCACACACATACCTACACACATAACACATACACGCACATACACAACACGCATATACACACAACACATAACAACTATCACAAATACAATCACAACATCACAACCACCAACACAACACATACCACAAACACACTACACACACATACACATACACACACAACAATTCCCATACACTCAACACCACACACACATACCCCACTATACACAACACACGTAACACACAGAGCACACACACATATCCACACAAATTACCACACCATACACTATCCACCACAGCTTAAACAAACACACACACAGGTAAAATCTGGACGAAAAAAATACAAGGAAGCATAGAACATCATTTGCAAAGAACATAACCAATAGCACAAGCACATAATAGCAGGCAATATCAAGTCAACTACCACAAACCACACACAACACAACACACACTCACACATACACACACATACACGTCAACACACACACACACACACACAACACACCACACACATCACACACTACACAACTACACACTACACCTCATACATGCACACACACAATACACATACACTAAACACACACTACCACAACAACACACACACGAGCTACACAATCACATACGTACATACACAACCACACATATCACACATACACACACACATACACATACGTACACAACACATAACACCCACATACACACTCACACACCATCACACACACATACCACATAACAACAACATACACATACAAACACATGCACCTACAACACAACACAATACACACCAACAACACATACACATGCACCTACACACACACGAACAACAAATCACACATAACACACAATAACATCACACACACTCACACACACACACACACATAGAAACACATCAGCCATACACAACACAAACACAATACACACAATACACACACACATAAACACATACACATACACATTACACCACTGCTACACGATAACCCACACATACACACACATACATCACGACACACAATACATACACACTACACATCACACGTACACTACATAACATTCACACACCATGAATACACGCACGAGCTCACATACTCACACACATACATACACCAGACACATACACACAACATAACACACTACACACAATACAAACACATACATACACACAATCATACATACACACACATCAACACATACCCAGACATACACACAACATCATACACCCTACACACATATCACCACCCCATACACACACTCCCACCATACAACCACAACACACACATACACCATAAACACACACATACACAACACTTTTCACAACTTTCCTCAATTAAAAGAGTTATAACAAGTGGTTGCCAGGCACAAAAACAAGCACCCATTTAAGGCAATAAAGTTATTTTAGGATCAAATTTAAATTGATACATCCTTAACGCGAAATGTTTGAATTATAAAGGAATAGAATAAGGAATATTTAGTCTTGGTTTGAAAGTCAATTAAACCATTTTGACGAAAAGTATGAGTGAAAAAACGATTTTGACTTTTTGTGCTGACCTTAACCTTTGACCTAAATTGGACCCAAAAGTAATGGGGTCGTCCTGGTTCATTACCCACCTGTGGATACAATTTGACAGTGTTTGAGCCGCCAGTTTTCCCGTAAAGTTTGTATTTCGTAATCAAATGTTTTAGTTTTAATGGCAAATTTGAAATTTTGAACCGAGACCATGACCCTCAAAAACTTCGGACCCTAACCGATCTTCACAAATAATGCATTTTTCACTATAAGGAATGGGTAGGATTATAAGTGACAAATAGATAAGGTCACTAGAAGCTTAATGTTTGAAGTAAAAAGTATCATTTTTGACGAAGTTATGCAGCGAAAAACGAATTTTGAAAAAACGAATTTGACTTAAACCTTGATCAATTGGACCCAAAGTTATGGGGTCGTCCAAGGTTCATTGCCCCCTGTGGATTAAATTGATAGTGTTTGCTAAAGACGTTTTGCCGTAAGTTGCAAACAGACAGACAGAAAACAAAAGACAGACAAAACAACCGGCGATTACAATATCCCGCTCCTCCCTCCGGGGGCGGGATAATTAACTATGAATTGGTTTTATTTAGAGAGGTGCCATTGGAAGTGCAGCAACAAGTAACTAAGTTGCTTCACACAATTCAATATAATATGAACATAATTAGGCCTTAAGGTTTTACAGGACAAGTGGAAAACTGCTACGTGGTGGCTGCATCAGTGAGCATACTTCGTCTGAAAGCAAAGGTAAAAGTCGCTTGTCCTCTCATCCAGTTGATTCCTCGAGGAGCTTAAAGATGCCACTGGCAGTCCTCAAGAACAGGCCATTGTGCGGGCGGTGTCGCTTCTCAAAGATCTCGGTCATTGTGACCGCACGGGTTGTGTTCAGGTGAAGGACGGTAACGCGTGGAACCGAATAAGAGAGCGAGCTGTTTGGGAAAAAGTGAACCGGCGAAACGCGGTGTCGATTGTTGCCGCCAGATCAACGGTGCATGATTGAAAAGAAACAGAAAGTTTGGAAGTTTTCCATTTTAATGGATGTTTGTGCTTCCCAGATTGTGTTGTGAAAGTGATGATCGAGTCCAAGTGTCGATGAATCATTCCCTCGTCCGAAACAACGTTCTTTATGTTTCTATTTTGTATTCTATCTACCAGTCTTGCTCGAGCCGGATGTGAGATACATGGGGGGGAAACCCCCTTCTGACAAAGGATCTGAGACGGAGATATTTTTGGAACCAGGTCTCTTCAGAGATTCCTTGGCTTTCGCTGATCAGAGTTTGCCGTCAAACGAGCAGTTGTTGAGAGAGACTCAAATGAGATCGTTGCCTGCATAGTCTGTTTGAGTGTCAGCTGTGGCTGTGTGGACTGTGGCTCGATCTCCCTGATGTTGATGCCTGCCACCCCAATTGTCTGAGCGAGGGAGCCTCGTGAATATCGAAGGCCAACAGATTGATCACGTGCCTCGTGGTTGCAGCATGTTGATCAAGCATATCAAGGAGATTGGTGATCGGCCAGCACTGCTGGGGGGTGGCCCATATGAGGCTCCCGAGTACGACGGAAAGTGGACGCAGCGACGATCTTTTCTGGCACGGTGCTCCCCACCTACCCTCAGCTTTTCATCATCCATCCATCCATCACGTGGTTGGCTGCTGTTAAGGCAGGTCCATCGATGTTGAGCAGTTTCTTGACCAATGTTCACTGTGGGGTTTGACATTGCTTTCCTCATGGTAGTTCGTGCAGAATTTAGCCATGATACAGTGATAACGTCACAAAAACCTCAGCACAAATGACGACCTCATAACAAAATGACAACCTCAGCACAAATGGCAACCTCCAGCCAAAAAATGACGACCTCAGCACAAAATGAGTTCCTCAGTAAAAATAACCCCTCAGAACAAATGGCAACCTCAGCACAAAAATGACAACCTCAGCACAAAAATGGGTTGCCTCAGTACAAAATGACCACCTCAAGCACAAATGGTGGCAGTACAAACATGGCGGCCTCAGTAACAAAATGGCAACCTCAGGACAAAATGACACCTACACAAATGGCGAACCTCAGCACAAAAATGCGATCCATGCCTGACATTTAATTTCGGTGAGTTTGCGCAGGAATTTTGGAAATTGTTAGGTGCCTGGAGAGATTGTCTATTATCATCAAAGACATAATGTGGAATCTTAGCATCAACAACTAATTGTAGTGATGGGATGCCCAGTTTAACATCAAAGGAAGGTACAGTGCACACTATGATGGAATCACTCTGCTTGTGAAACAACAAGGATGAATAGTTTTATCGCAGGTCGAGATCGGGCTAACACTTGGAGGAAGTGTGATACTCTCGGTATCCTCCAAACCTTGTGCTTCGAATTTAAAGACGCATATAGAAATTTTGACTGACTGCTAATGATTAATAAGCCCATCTCTACAGATCAAACTGAAATACTTGACCATGTAAATCAATAAGGAAATCAACAGGTTGAATTCTCATCGGTCAGGAAGTTCACCTACAGTGGGAAATCTTTGTTTTGGGTCACCTCGTGTGAGCAAGAATCATAATTTTGGAGGAAAGGCAGTTCATATTGTACAAAGACATATTGAGTTTAATATTGTAAAACATTAGGAAATCAAGACAAGGGGAAAAAAGCTTTTTGGTCCATGAGCATGTGCCACACCACCAGCAACAGCAATCTCACTGAACATACAAGACACGTGGACAATGTTGAATTTGAAATATTTCGAACTCCATGGATCAACCACAATGTCTATAAGCCTGAAATTGGCCTGTTTTCTCTAGTAAGCCCTCTCTACTCACAAGAAGGTTTTTTCCTGTATAACAATACGAACCCCACCCCCCCCCCCCTTCCACCGACCACCCTATCCAACCCATAACACACTCCTCGTCCTCCATACATTCTCTTGAAGATGCGCATTTTCTGGAAACTCCCATACTCCAAAATACTACATCCCTGTCCTAATTGAACAGATGATCTGCGATCTGGCCTCCAAACCCACTGCTGCTGTGATTTCTTAGAAGGGGAGGTCCTTTGTCAAGTATCATGGTAGAAAGGCTTCAATGATCTGTCATGAAAAAGAAGCTCCTACTGCACATACGTACTGCTGTCGCTCCAAGATCCCTCATTTAAACCATAAAAACCTCTCTCCATACCAGAGGCTTGGTAGCCTTGAAATATTCAACCAGCTCTGGTGTGCTCCTATTACCTCTGCCACCGAAAGGTAATGAGGTTATGTTTTCAACATGTCTTGTGTTTTATCATTTTGTCTGTTTTTGAAGCAGGATTCTCAAAGTTTGGACAGATTTTGAGAAAATTGGTGGAGAGTTGGAATGTGGTGACCAAGGATGAATGATTTAGATTTTGGTGAGATCGGGAATCCGATACTTGAATGTTTTCAGTGATTCTTTATCTTGAGAGATTAGGGCAAAATCAAGATATAGCAGGATCTTCTCAAAAGGTATGGCGACTGTAAGCCGGGGGGGGAATTGTGGAACAGTGGTGTGTGATAAGGACTAATCAGTTCAATTTGGTGTAGATCCCGATCCGACGGAAGAGGATAATTTTTTAATTTTCTTGAGTGATTCTTCACCATTGAAGAGGGCCAAAAAGAATGTATAGCATTATATTTTAAACGTTGTGGACAGGTTATGAACAAAACTAAGTGGATTGTCGGATAGTGTGACAGACAAGCCAATTTGATTTTGGTTCAGCCCGATACAGATCCGGCGCTATCAGTAGGATACAATAATATAAGAAGGTGTGTACTCCACTGAGTGGGGCGTTCTCGTTCCTCCCTGCCCATCATCATTGTCCTGACAACACTAGAAAGTATTCACAGCCTTCGACTTTGGTTCCCATTTTGGTTGTGTTGCATGCGTGAATTTAAAATGGATTCATTTAAATTTTTGTCATCAATCTCAACAAAATACGCCATGATTACAAAGTGAAACAGAGGGGGAGACTCGGGAGAGGCAAAAACCTCCGCCACAATACTGCTGGTCACTCAGTGAACCTTTTTTCTTATTCATTAAATATGAATGTCAACAGTGCTGACAGCTAAGTTCTTTTCCTCTCCAAAATTTTTTTTTGGGGGGGGGGGGGGGTTTGGAAATCACTTAAAACATGTAGAAATGCAAAAAAAGAAATCGAAATTTGTTGAAAAAAAAAGTTCAAAAATTTTTTTTTTCTCTAACAATTTTTTTTTGGGGGGGGGTTGGAAATCACTTAAAAACATGTAGAAATGCAAAAAAAAAAAAAAATTCTCAATTTTTTTTTGGGGGGGTTGGAAAATCACTTAAAAACAGTAGAAATGCAAAAAAAAGAAATCGAAATTTGTTGAAAAAAGTTGCAAAAAAATTTTTTTTCTATAACAAATTTTTGGGGGGGGTAACAATTTTTTGGGGGGGGGTGAAATCACTTAAAACATGTAATGCAAAAAAACTTTTTTGGGGGGGGGGGGTATTATTTAATAAATAATAATGGTTTTTTTGTATTTTTTTAATATTTTTTTGTTTATATGTTTTTTTATATAATTATATTATTATTTTCTAAGTATGTTTATATAGTATTTTTATTAATTTTATATAATGGTTATATAATTGGGGGTTTTTTTTATATAAAATTTTATTATATAATGTATATGGGTTTAGTAATTTATTAATTGGTAATTTTAATTATATGGTGTTTTTTGTTTGGGGGTTTTATTATTATTTTTATTAAAAAAGTATTATATTAATATATAATAATTTTTGTATTTTTATATATTAATTTATATTATATTTAAATTTATAATATTTAATATTTTTATTAATATTATTTTTGTATTTGGTTTTTATTTATAATTTTTAAGTATGATAATATTATTATTATATAATATATATTTTTTAAAAATAGTTTTTGGTATATTTTTATTATATTTATTTTTTATTTATCTATTTAGTTAATTTAAAATATTTATAATTTAAATTATAAAAAATATTTGTGTATAATATTTTTTATAGTTATATTTTTTTTATTGTTTATGTTATTATGTTTTATGGTTTTGTTTTTTTTAATTTTATTGTATATATGGGTTTAATAAAAATTTTTTTTGGGGCGGGGGTTGGAAAATCACTTTAACATGTAGAAAGCAAAAAAAAAGAAATCAATTTTTGTTGAAAAAAAAGTTGCAAAAAAAATTTTTTTTTCTCTAACAATTTTTTGGGGGGGGGTGCATCACTTAAAACTGTAGAAATCATAAAAAAAAATTTTTCCAATTTTTTGGGGGGTTGGAAAATCACTTAAAACATGTAGAAATGCAAAAAAAAAAAAAAAACATTTTCTCTAAACAAATTTTTTGGGGGGGGGAACAATTTTTTTTGGGGGGGTTGGAAATCAACTTAAACATGTAGAAATGCAAAAAAAAAATTTTTTTTCTTCAATTTTTTTTGGGGGGGTGGAAATCACTTAAAACAGTAGAAATGCAAAAAAAAGAATCGAAATTTTGTTGAAAAAAAGTTGCAAAAATTTTTTTTTCTATAACAATTTTTTTTTTGGGGGGGTAACAATTTTTTTTGGGGGGGGTTTGGAAATCACTTAAGAACATGTTTAAAATGCAAAAAAAAACTTTTTTGGGGGGGGGGTAACAATTTTTTTGGGGGGGGTTGGAATCACTTAAGACATGTAGAAATGCAAAAAAGAAATCGAAATTTGGTTGAAAAAAAAGTTGCAAAAAATTTTTTTTTCTCTAACAATTTTTTTTTTGGGGGGGGTTGCAAATCACTTAAAACTGTAGAAAATGCAAAAAAAAAAGTTTCTCATTTTTTTGGGGGTTGGAAATCACTTAAAACATGTAGAAATCAAAAAAAAAAAAATTTTTCTCTAACAATTTTTTTTTTGGGGGGGGGGTTAAACCAATTTTTTGGGGGGGGGAGTTGGAAAATCACTTAAAACATTAGAAAATGCAAAAAAATAATCTTTTTTTGAGGTGGGGGGGGTGCCAAGTCCAAAATTTAATGGCATGATCCTGGACCATTCCTAACCCCCCCACCAAGTTTCGTCGAAATCCGTCGAGCGAGTTTTTTCCCGTAATACTGTTCACAACAAACAACAAACAAAAACAGAAAGGGGTGGAAAGCAGTAACCTCCACCATCTTCGAAGATGCGGAGGTTAAAAATGTTTTCAGAATTTTTTACAATCATCAAATGAAAAGCTGAAATGTCCTGTGAGCAATTAAGACTTGATACAGCCCTTTGCGTGAATTACTCCAAATTGAGGCTCAGCGACATCCAAATTCCTTGATCATTCCTATGAGAATGTCTTTTACAACTTGAATGGAGTCCACCTGGGTCCAGTATAATTGCATTGAGACAGATTTATGAAAGACATACACACCCTATTTGATTAGAGAAGTCCCACAGTTGACGGTGCATGTCAAGCAGAAACTCTCACCATGTAAGTCTAAGGAAACTGTCCATAGTAAACTCGGAATAGAATTGTGAGCATAGACTTTGAGGTACATAAAACAATATCAGAGTGTTGAGCAATTCCAAAGAGCACAGTGAGCTCCACATTCAGGAATGGGAAAGAATTGGAACCAACCCAGACTCTTCCGAGAAGTTGCTGTCTGACCAAAATGAATAACTGGGCAAGAAGGACCATGTCAGGGAGGTAACCAAGAACCCAATGCACTCCGATAGAACTACAAGTCTTGCTGATGATGGGAAACTGGCGCAGAAGAACACAGTCTCGGCAGCAACTCACAAATCTCGGCTTGACGGCGAATACACAGAAGGAACTCCTGAAAAAAAAGGCACGTGACAGCAACTGGAGTTGAAAAAAAGGTGCACGAAAAGACTCTGAGAGCATGAGAACCAAAAGACTGTAGTCTGATGAGGCGAAAATTGAACTCTTTTGGCTGAATGCAAGCGCTACGTCTGGAGGAAACTGGGAAAAGCTTACGACCATAACTAACAACAGTGAAGCAATGGTGGGACACGCATCATGCTAGTTGAGGCCTTTTCAGTGGCAAGGACCTGGGAGAATCGTAGGAGAGGGAACAAAGAAATGGAGCCAATACAGGCAAATCCTTGAGAGAACCTGCTTCAAGTGCAAAGACCTTGCCCATGAGAGGATTTATAATCCAACAGGACAATGACCAAGCAACAGCCAAAAGAACATTGGAATGGCTTTCAGACAAGACGTGAAAGTTCTTGAGTTGCCCCAAGCCAAAAGCCAACTAAATTCCCATTGATCTATGGAAAGACTTGAAAGATGCTGTTACACGAAGACTCCCTTCTCCAACTTGACAGAGCTTGAGCAAACCTGCAAGTAAGAATGGGAGGAAAATCTCCAATCATGTGAAAACTGATAGAAAGGGGGGCATACTCAAGAAGATCGAACTGTAATGGCTGCAAAGCGCTTTACAAAAGTATTGACTCAGGGGGTTGAATACTTATGAACGCAAGACATTGTCTGCATTTCAATTTGGAAATTAATTTGTAAAGAATTTCCTGAAAACATGTTTTCTGGTCAATTGTGGGGTAAATTTTGTGGAGATGGTGAAAAAATGAAAATGTCATCACCATTTTAAATTACAGGTTGTAACACAACAAAAAATGTGACAAAGAGGTGTGTGAATACTTTCTGAAGGCACTGTCTCTGAGCCTCACATCTCTGTTAAAGATGAGAGACAATAATATATCGGATAGGTACGTTCAGCAGGTCAGTGCTTGCGAGTCGATGTTCGTCGCTCTCGTGTGAGAGATCCAGGTCCCTCTCCCCCCTCCACCCTGCCCACGAGGTTGGGTTCTGATAATTTTTTTCGTGAAAAATCGGTGTTTGTTGTCAGGAGTGCATGCTAAAGCAGATTGTGAATCAAGCCACCACAACCTCTGTGTTTGAATCATACGATAGGCTTGTGTTATGAAGAGTGAAACCTGGAAATTCTGCGCGATACAAATAAGATCTGCAAAGAGCAAATACCTTAACGAGGCCAATACCAAAATCAAGGGGGGAATTACGAGATGGTGTCCAATGACGAAGAGTGGATTCACCGCACGATGATTTTTCATCAATGAAACACAAAGTACGATAAAAACTTCAAAATAATAAACTAAGAGAGAACCGCAGATAGCCGAGGCTATGTCACTCCCTCTAAGCTGTTTAAGCCTGTGTTGAAATCCCTACCCAGATGTAAACTATTTTCACAAGGCAGGATGATCATGCAATGCCGTGCCTCTTCTCGATGTACGTTAAACACTGACATCCGTCTATAGCAATGAGTGGTGGACGTTAAAGTATCTCAGTGTGTCCTTAGTGAAGAGTAGGCGAGTTATCCACCAGAACCCTGTACAATTACAACACCTGCTCCACTCTTGGCAGGAACTTCATCGGCGCACGCTGTCTCTCAACGACAAATGCAAACCCACAGAACGAGCTGCAACCGAGAAGTACATACACTAACACTAAAGTGGTAAGTTAAATTTGTTTGACATGTAATTGCGGGAAAGTTGCACCCTCCTTCTGTAAAATGTGACAGCCAAAGAGCACGAAGACTCATGAGAATTCGATGATGAGATATAAGCGAAAATGAATAAAATTAACAAAAGGTATAAATGCCAGAGTGTTCAATTCAAGCTGCAGATTTACTGAGTTTTTCATTATCAGATGTTTCTGACAATTTTTTCTGGTGAGGATAATTATAATATAATTAGAGAAACTCCAAAAAACATTGCAAAACTAAAAAATATTAAATAGGAAGGTCTCCAAGTGTAGTGGTGTTTGTAATGGGAAGGTGTTCAGAGTGCTCGTTGATGTGCACAATGACTGATGGTGTGTGAATAGACTCACGGAGGTCCCTTGGGTCCTGGGAATCCAGTTGGACCTTGAGAACCAAGCTGTCCCCTGCAGATAAAGAAAAGGGATGACGTGAAAAAAATAATTTGTTTTTTAACAAAGATAACCCTGGAGACCAGCCAATTAGTAATTCCAATTTTACCTGAATGAGAATGAATTACACTTTGTGTCAAAATCTACCTGTCCTGCCGAGCAAATAGGTTCATGAATGTATCTCAAAGGCATGACACCGAGGGTCTCACAAAGTGTGTTAACTCCCCGATGAAAACTGTTGCTATTCAAATGTCAAGGGATGAATAAATAAATAATAAACACAAGGAGTAACAAGTACAGCGTTCAAAGGGCTGACAAAAGACGGGGACACAATGGAGGCATCACCAAAATGGAGGGTTAATCCAGTTCACTTTCCAACATCTCCCCCCCCCCCCTTTCATTTTCTGCTGCTCTG
>JAXMNL010000264.1:25120-35138 GCA_035128595.1 Eptatretus atami | reverse complement strand
AAAGAGAGAGATCTGGAGTTTTCCATCTCTCTGGACTTCAATTTCATTTCTCCTTTCAGTTCATTAATTTCAAACTCGTATAGTTTTTGTTTTCTCTCCCACAGTTTCTCCTGCTCCTCATTTTCCAATCTCATCGTTTCTCTCAATTGCCATTTCCTTCCTGTGTTTCATTCGCTGTTCTCTCATTACCTCTCCTTGCTTCCTCTCCTGTCCTTCTTCTCAGCTTCATGGTTTGGCTTCATTTGTTAATCTCCTTTTTGTGTTTCAGTTGCTGCTGTCTCACTACTCTTCCTTGTTTCTTCTCCTGTCCTTCCTTCTGCAGTTTCATGGTTTTCTTCAATGTGGTTCATTTCCCTTTTGTGTTTCATTCGCTGTATTTGTCTATCTCCTCACACTCCAGCCTCGCCTTTTCTTTCAAATTGGTGAACCTCGGCTTCATGTTCCTTTTGTTTTCTATCCCATTGTTCCTCTCGCTTTCCTCTCCAATCTCGTTGTGTCCTTCAATCTCCTCATTTCTCCTTCCTGCTTCATTCGTTTGCTCCTTCATTCTTCCTCGTATTCCATCTTATTTTTTTTCCTTTTGTCGTTCAGTTTCAAATTCATACTCTTTCAGTTTTCTATTCCACTGCTCTCTTGTTCCTCGTTCTGCAATCTCATATTTCCTTCAGTTGACAGATTTCTTTCTCCTGTCTCATTCCTTGTTCTTTCGATACTCTTTCTTGTTCCTCTTTTAACACTCTCAGTTTCGTTTTGTAGTTCTGTCTCTTTGTTTTGGTGTTTCTGTAACTCAGTTTCTTTCCATTCCTTTCTCATCTCCGCACACTCCGTCCTTGCTTTGGCTTTTAAACGTTTCTTCCGGTTGCCCTTGTAGTTTGTCTATCCGTCTTCTCCCAGTTCCTCTGTCTCCGTTTTTAACCTCCTCGTCCCAGCTTATCAACTCTCTTCGTCAGTGTCTTGCAGTCTTTTCTCACACTCCCCTATTTTTATTTCCTTCGTGCACGTCTCCGTCACCCCATTAATTTTTCCCTCTCGGTTACCGTCACTTTTTTCCGTCACCTCCACACTTCTCGCCCAACACGTCTCCCGAATTTATTTTTTCTCACCCGCCTTCACCGCGGCCTGACAACCGTTGCACCTGTTTCCCAGCTCGTTCGCTCCCACACGTGGCGTCGCCATTACGCACTTCGCTGTTGTTGCCTTCATGCCCGCTGCAGGCTCCGCCCATTTGCTGCGTTCAACCCCGCATTTCTTTTATTTCTTCTTCATTCCTCGGCATTTGTTTTCTCATATTCTCGTTTATGCCTTTTATTTTCGTTTTCAATTGTCGAGTGAGTTTCCATCCATTTTGTTGTTTATATCCGCATTCCGATTTTTGCCAGCATGGCGAATAGCTGGGCATGTCGGGTGCACTCGGCTGAGCCAATCGGCGAGGTCGGGGGGTTTTGGCGGAGAGGGGGAGGGGAGGTGTCATACACCGGCCTCCGCCGCGCCCATTTCGGGCTCTGGCGTTTGGTTGGGGGGGAAGATACTGTTCCCTGCCACAATGTTCCTGCTCGGGGTTTCCATCCTGGGCCATGGATCTACATTACATCACACATATACATTTCTATATCCCCCGGCCCGGCTCCGCCGCTCGCCTTGAGACGCCATCTTATTCCACGTAAGGGTTAAATGTTACTATCGCTCGTAATTTGGAGGGAATCGGGGTCGCTTCTCTCACCCCTGGACCGATTCCCTAATTTAGCTGGGACAGGAGGGTTCGTTATCCCACTCCTGACACCAGTGTTGCGAATTCGCGCCCGTCGGCGTGCGATCGCCACGTGACTCGAATCGCGACCGCTCCGCCCACCGGACGGACAATTCAGTCGTGACCCTCCCGGCTAACGCCGGGATCCAGTCACGGGTGACCTTTCGGCCTCAACCACAACCCATCCGCATCTCTACCCGCGGGATAGGGTAAATCGCCGAAAGTCGATATACCTAAGTACCCGCACGGGTAACCTACCGAGGGTTGTACCTCGCCACAGGCGACTTCGGAACGGCCGCTTAAGCGACCCGTTCCATGCTCACGGGATAACCGGCGGTGTATCGTCGCCTTGACGGTTCCAGATTATTTATCGGGCGTTCTGCGCCGCACTCAAACCCTTTACGTGAAACAAGATGGAGACCGCAACGAAGGAAGGACGCAGCGACACGGGGAAGAATTCAACAGAAGCATCATTTATTTACAACGACCAGACAAAATAGCAACACATAAAACACAGCATGTATTTACAGTCACAATTACAAAATGCACATATATCACATAGAACAAAAGACGCAGAGCTACAAACCGACTAACGCGACACACGGACCACTTACCAATTCTACTTCACAGACATGGCGCCACACACAGTTCACACAGACCCCAAAAGAAATGGAAGTCGCGACTTCCCTTAGGTGTGAGTCCTCGGCGACCGTCACTCCTCTCGCGGTCTGCAGCTCTCCGCTCCATCTCAGACGCGCGCCACTTTTTCCTCTTCCGTCCGTCAATCGCGGGCCCGAATCCTTCTCAGCTTTTTCCTCCTCCTCGCCTTTACCGTCCCTTTCGATGCCCGAAATCCTCTCAGCTTTTTCGTCCTCCGTCGCTTTACCGTCCTTTTCGAGCGCCGAATCCTCTCAGCTTTTTTTCGCCTCCGTCGCCTTGACCGCCCCTTTTCGAGCGCCCGAAATCCTCTCAGCTTTTTCGTCTCCGTCTTCTTTACCGCCCCTTTTCGAGTGCCCGAAATCCCTCAGCTTTTTTCCGTCCTCCCGTCGCTTACCGCCCCTTTTCGAGTGCCCGAAATCCTCTCAGCTTTTTCCGTCCTCCGTCGCCTTTACCGCCCTTTTCGAGCGCCCGAAATCCTCTCAGCTTTTTCGTCCTCCTCGCCTTTACCGCCCCTTTTCGAGCGCCCGAAAATCCTCTCAGCTTTTTCGTCCCCCGTCGCCTACCGCCCCTTTTCGAGTGCCCGGGCCCCGCCCTCCACTCGCGCCCCCCCCGTTTTCGGCTCACCCCTCTTTCCAGAACATGCTGGAACTATCCAGAAGGGGCGTGGTCCTCGTCCAATCGTTGCCATTCATCCGGGGAGGAGGGGAACGGGGCCGGGGCGCCTGCCTTCCTTTGAAGGCAGGCCTCTGGCAACCCGTTGCCGAGTCGGAACGCCGTGGCTGTTGTAGTGGTGGCGTGGTTGGCGTTGTTGTAATGGCGGCGTGGTTGTAGTGGTGGCGTGGTTGGCGTTGTTGTAATGGCGGCGTGGTTGTAGTGGTTGCGGGGTTGGCGTTTTGTATGGCGGCGTGGTTGCGTTGTGTAGTGGTGGCGATCGTCCCGCAGGGGCCTGGTCAACGGCGAGGGCGGAGATCGGGGTGGGGGCCCGCTGAGAAGCGGAGACGTGGTGGTGTCGCTCAATTAAAGAAAGAGAAAGAAAAAACGCCTAACTCAAAAGCGTCGCAGCCCGAATGAATCACATTAATTCGCTCTATACAACGGGTTTGGAGCTAACTACACATGTACTTCAGAAATACCTCACCTATGGGACCTGGATGGTGTTGCGAAATTATCCACAGCCGTAACAGTATATAATGGAGTTCGCTCGACGTGCGTGTGTGTGTGTGTGCGTCCGTCCGTCAACAAGTGTCCGAGGTACACCACTAATCAAGCAATAAGTGCCCCTAGGCAATCGGCAGTGCACAACATGCATGTACACATGTACATAGCAACACACACACATACACATACACATACATGTACACACACATACAACACATACACATATACACACAATACACAATAACACACACATACACATACACATATACACACATAGCATACACACATACACATACACATATACACATACCCACATACACCATACATACACACATCACATACACATATACACACATACACATATACACAATACAACATACAACATAACACACAATACCAAACACATATACACATATACACATACACAACACCTATACACACAATACACACAGCATATACACCATACACACACACATACACACATCACACCATACACATACACATATACACAATCATACACACACAACTACAACACATACAACACCATACACATATACACACATACACATACACATACACATACAATACACACAACACATACACACACATACACAGTACACATACACGTACACACAACATACACATACACACCACATACACATAACGTACACACATACACAACACACACATAACACGTACACAACACATACACATACACGTACACATATACACAATCACATACACACATACACACATAAACATAAACACATACACATACACACACCACATACACGTACACACACACATACACACACATACACATTCACGTACACACACATACACACACACATCACATACACGTACACGCACACATACATACACAAATACACGTACACGCACACATACACACATACATACACACACATACATACACACACATACACACACATACACACATACACCACACATACATACACACATAACATACACACAATACATACACACCATACACCACACATACATACAACATACATACACACATCATACACACATACATACAACACACACAATACATACACACACATACAAATACACACACACAAACACATACACCATACATACACACATACAACACACATACATTACACACACATACACCACATACACAATCACACAATACACATGTTGAAGAGAATTGTATATTCTCCCAAGCTGAGAATAGCCATTTGTTAGCAGAATTACTTTTAAATCAAAAGTAAAAGAAAGCCAAAGCATTCATTATAGAGTACCTTAACAGCTGCAGCTCTGCTGTGTTAAAAGCCAAAGCATGTAGTCTCTTCTTGTGACACGGCTGAGCAACTGGCTTTTATTGCCTTGTAAAACCTTGACCCAAGAGAAGCCCGATCGTAAATCAACCTTGAGCCAAGGAAGCTCGGTCATAAACAAGCCTCGAGCGAAGAAGCTCGATCTAAATCAAGTTGAGTGCCATTTGACACAGCACAACAGCTGCTTCCACTTTCCAAAGAGTAGAATAAGGAAAGGAAGGTAAAGACTCTTAAAAAGTAAGCCGTCTTCCTGATTCCCTGGCCGGATAATGACCAAACCAGATGGCTTTTAGAGCCCAAAGGGAGGAAATCAGCACCAGGCTTTTACCCCTTGGAGGAAATTGATCTTTGGGAAACAAAGTCTCAATAGAAATCAGTGATGGGAGCTGGGCCAATCTTGAAACCAGATGGTCCCACAAGGGCAGGACAAATTGTATATAAGGCAAGCCAGAGTGCCAAGCTGGCAGAGTTAGATTGAGCTGGACTACTGTGGGTATTCTGTGTCTCTCTATATCTCTCCATGTATACATGTTTGGTGTGAATTAAAGCTCTTCTCTACCAAGCCCATACGTGTGGACAGCGCTCGATCTCAATCAGCACGCTACCTTGGTCTCAACATACATACATACACACACATAGATACACATACACACATACATACACATATACACATAGACATACACACACACACATACATGCATACATACACATATACATACACACATACATACACACATATACATACATACACACATACGTACACACACACGAGTTCCCACCTCTTTCCCCCCCCAGAGAGAGATCGAGCACCGCCTTTCCTTACGCTTCAACCCGCCCTCAATGGGCCCGGACTTCTCTTCCACGTAAGTAGCCTCCCCCATGAATGGCCACTCCAGGTCGGACCACAGCTAAGTGATTTCTATCCCCCGCGCAAGTGGCCAAGTACCACCGGCCACTTCACAATTCTACTCTGATCCAGCAGGGGACACGACTTCATGAACACCCCAAAAACTGACCCGACATCCGGCTGCTCGTGAGCTTTACTGCGACGCAAGCCGGCGGATGACCGACCGCCGCCCTCGACGGCGACCCCGGGCCCGCTCACCCCCCATCGTCCTTTCGTGGTGCATCCGATGGTGTCTTTGTTCTCCCCGACCACCCACCCCCCCCTGGTTTCCTTCGTCTCGGCCCTCGGTCCCTCCGCGACCGCGCCAGTCCGTCTGGGCGGCGCTGTGACTTGAAGCGCCGTTTGTACCCGCCTTCCTTCCTCGGGCTCCGTCATCGGCCCTTCCATGCGGGCCTGGTCGGCTGCGGGCTAACGCACCCGCCATGCGCGGCAGGATCGAACGGGCTATTCCTCGCCGATCCCCCCCCGTCTCAGCGCTCGAATCGCCCGGCCCGATGTCCGCTGGCTCCTTGGTTCGCCTGGGACGCGTGTCGAGCGAACTGGCTTGGCTTGGCTCCTTGGGTTGCGCTGCGATTCAGCGAAGAACCACTGTTCGAAACAATCACCTCGATGAAGCGAATCAATTAACTCCCGAAAGACTGCACTCTCTGGACGACCGATCCTCTGTACGTCCTATACGGGGGCTTGTATACACCGATTGGGGGAAGCCGCGAAGGGTTGCACGACCGTTGCATGCGCGCGTTCCCTTGTTTGACTTAGCTGGCTGCGCCCCTCCCTCACTTGATTGGTCATCGCCGCGGCTCCTTGGCAGAGGGTAATGGCATGTTGCTGATCCCGGATGTTGCGTGAAAGGGCTGGTACAACAGCGGAGTGGTTTGATAATAGCCTGGCTTTGTCGCGTCGGTCTGAGTACAGCGACGTCGTTGAGAGATTGCCTGCGTCTGTCCGGCGGCTGATTCACATCACCCGAATGTGGTGTGAAAAATGGCGCTGCTTGTTACGGCGTGCTTGAATCACAACGCGGAGTGGTGAAATCGTCGATTTTGGCGGGGGATGATCCAGCGCGGACGTGTTTGAAGATGCGTTGCATGTCGGTGGCGGTGATCACACGCGGACGTGGGTTAAAGTCGCCCTGGCTTGTCGGGGCGGCTGATCAAGCTATCGGACGTGGGTTTGAAAGCGACTGGCTTGTGCCTGCGGGGCTGATCATGAGGCACGGCGGAGTGGGTTGGAATATTGCTCCTGCTTGTCGCGGCGGGCTGATATGTCAACGGGCGTGGTTTGTGAGAATCTGCCCTGGTCTTGTGCGCGGGGCTGATCACACAAAGGACGTTGGTTGAAATGGCCTGCTTGTCAGGCGGCTGGTGATCGACTAATCACTTTGCGGGCGTGGGTTTGAACATGCGCTTTGCTTGTCGGTGCGGGTGGGATCCACGCGGACGTGTTGAAATGGTGCTGCTTTGTCGGCGGGCGGCTGATCAGCTTGGCGGTTACGTTGGATTGAAAGTGCGCCTGCTTTGTCAGGGAAGGCTGATACTGCGGTTTATGCGTGGTTGAATACGCCTGCTTGTCACGGGGGCTGATTCACTTGTGCGCTGGACGTGGTTGAAATTCGTGGACTGTTGTGCGGGGCGCTGATCATCACGGCGGAGTGGTTGAAATTGCGCTGTTGTCACGGCGGTGATGACACGCGAGTGGTTGAAATCGCCTGCTTTGGTCAGCGGTTGTGGGCTGATTCAGAGCGGCGTGTGTGGTTTGAAATAGCCTGGCGTTTGTCGGCGGTCGGGCTGGTATCTACACGCGACGGTGGTTGAAATGCGCGTGCTTGTCGGCGGGGCTGATCAACACTGACGTGGTTGAATATCGCTGCTTGATTTCACGGCGGCTGTAGTCACTTCGGCGGACGTGGTTGAATATGCTCTGCTTGTGTCACGGCGGGTTGATCACAGCGCGGAGTGGTTGAAATCGCCTGCTTGTCGGCGGGCGTGCTGTGATCAAGCGCGGAGCGTGGTTGAAATGCCTGGCTTGTTGTGGGCGCTTGGCTGATCAAGGGGTCGGGGGGTGCGCTGGGATGGTGGTTGAATATCGGCTGCGCTGTCTACGTCGGGGGGGCTTGAGATCACTAAGAAGCGGGTGGTGGTTGGAAATGCGCTCTGCTTGTGCAGCGGGGGGCTTGATGCACGAAGGCGGCGGGACGTGGTTTGAAATCGGCCTGCTTGTGCGCTGGGGCTGAGTTCATACGCGGGAGCTGTGGGTGAATGCGCCGGCAGGCTTGTCGAGCGGGGCGGCTGATCGAGGACTGTGTGGGGCGTGGTCCCCGCGACGGCTGTTGAGGATCGCGCTCGTGCTTGCTGCGCGCGGCCTGATCCTACACGGGCATAAGTCGGTTGAATATTGCCCTGGCCTTGTCGGGGGCGGCTGATGGCACGAGCGTCCGTCCGCGCGGCCCGTGTTGAACATCCGCCATGCTTGTCGGCGTGCTGAATCAGGCTGCCCGTCACGTGGGTTGAAATCGGGGCTGGGCTTGTCGCGGGCGGCTGATCACCTGACGGCGTATGTGGATTTGAAATCGCCCGCTTGTCGGGGCTGTATCACAGCGCGACGTGGTTGAAATCGTCCTGCTTGTCCGGCGGCGCTGAGTACGCAAGGCGGCACGGTGGTTGACTGCCTGCTTGTTCCGGCGGTGATCACACGCGGACGCTGGGTTCGAATGGCTCCTGTTGTCACGGCGGCTGATCATCAGCGGACGTGTTGAAATCGCCTGCCTTGTTCGGCGGCGGCTGATCACATCGCCGGACGTGTTGAAACGCTCCTCGCTTGTCGCGGGCACGCCACTCTCGGCTAACGGACGGCGCACTCTTTGGCGCTCTTCGAGGAGTGACGTGATGTATGCTTGCGGCGATGAGATGTTTGTTTTGTTAAAATATATAAGATACGGAGAATTACGATATGACGGCATGACTCACGAGTAGCGCACAGCCACCGCCACAAAAATAATCTCCCGCGTTATATCCATTGGTGGGGAGAATTAACCTTGGAAACAAACTTATGAGCATACGACCTGATCTTCGGGAACTGAATGTCGTTCTGGTGAATTTCCACGTAACGATACGACATACATCACATAGCATCACACACACACATCACAGACACCACACATCACCACTACACCGTTACACACACACACCCACATACACCACCTACCACCACCTCAACTCACACACTCCACGTCATACACATCCCCCCCCCCTGCACCACAATCACACCATACACACACACCTACAACATCACCAACATCCATTCACCACACACATTCATCATAACAACGCACACACATACAGTACCCTCCACACTAAATCACACAGCCACACAACTCACATACACAATACATACACACATACATACATACCTCACAACATACATACATACTTTCACACAACACTACACACTCACACACTACAGCAACACATCATACAGCCCACCACACACACAGCAATCGCCGTCCTCGGGCTCCAGCACATACTACACATCCAAAGATCACATTAAAACACCAACCATACATCTCACTTACACAAACACATGATCTATACGACGCATTCATACCACATGCGTACTGTTACACACACATGCATATACGTCCACATCACTGTCACATACATACACCACGACACCTATATATAGCACACACCGAGTTTCCAGCTCTGTTCTCTAGATATGTTCATGGCGGTTTACCTGCCGTCGAGTGAAGGTCTTCAGCCTGAAGTACACACTACAAGTTAGCGGTCTCTCCGTGAATTCAACTGTCCTTCCGTTGTGAATGAAATCCCGAAGAGAAGACTCCTTCCACGCTTCGACGGTTCCCCAGAAGAGTTTGGGCGAATCTCATCGCCGAGCGCGCTCGCAGTTAAATGGTCGGGAAGTAGGCTGGGGTGTCCGTTGGTTTTTTAATGTCGTGGGTAGTGTATAAGGTTCAGTGTTGAGAGTTATTGTGGAAGTGCATCGGCGAGCAGCCAGAAAGGGAGACGAGGGATAGAGTACAAAGTGAGATAAAAATTGTCCAATAAGGATATTATACCTCGGATGGTTGTCAGAGCGTTCGGGTTTGTTGGTGGTAGGGAATCGTCCAAAAGTTGGTGGCCCGGGATTCGGCACGAAACTTGGTGGACACGTATGGTGTTGTGTGACAGTAGAATTCGAAGATTGATTAAATATTGTGGGTTG
>JAXMNL010000264.1:7722-18463 GCA_035128595.1 Eptatretus atami | reverse complement strand
TTTTCAGTTTTGTTTCTTCATTCAATTCTCCAACCTGTTCCCCACTTTGTGTTTCTGTTGTGATTAAATTTGAAATCTCATCTGTTTCTGTTTTCTTCTCTTGATGTATTTTCTGTGTAACGTCAGGGAGTTCTGTTGGTTGTTACTTTTCTTTGGGAGTTTGTACTCTGGGAATCTCATCCCAAACATAGTTCATCATTCGTTGTGGTATAGTGTCAGTCCACCATTTATAGGTGACCGGTCATTTCTTATTGCCTCGTCAGTTTGTTCATCTCTTACTCTTACTTCCTCGTTTGCGAATATTTTCCCTTGAACGATCTTGTTATTTTTTGAGTTTCGGGTTGTAATTTTAAAATTAACTTTATCAGGGCATAGTCTCCAGCATCCAGGGCATAGCAAGGACGAAGAGAGAGATAATATGTTTGTAATCGACAACCCGGAAGATTGACCTGTTGCGCGTGGACCAAAAGAGTTGGCTGGTTTATGGTGTGTTAAAACACCCGTAGCTGGGTTTCGGGCTTGATCGGAAGCTGCGACGAGATTGCCACATTCGGTGAGCGCGCGTGGCCGCAATCGGATAAAGGCGGGTCGTCCGCAACGCCAGACGGGCGAAATCTACAACAATATCTAAACTCACCCTGCCCCTGCTCGCCTTGAGTTCATTTTGCGTATGGAATTAAATTTAAAAGCTCGGATTTAATGGGAACGGAGGGTCGCTCCACACCACCCTTGAGCGATTCCCCGTTAATTTTTGTTTGAGGAGGATGAGTTTGAATTCGCTTCCGAATCCAGTGTTGTTAATCAAACTTGCAATATTTACGGAGTGGATGGGTTCACATCCGCACTCTGACAGACCAGTGTTGTAGATTTCCTACCCGTTCGGCATGCCACGACCTTTCAGCCAATCCAGGCCGCACGTCACCGAACGCGACAATCTAGTCGTGAGCTTCCGGACAAACGCCCGAAACCCAGCTACGGTGTTTTTAATACACCACAAACTTGTCAAATGCTCCTGCCCGCGCTACCCAGGGTTCATCGCCGAATTATCGATTTACCTAAATTATTTCGCGCGGACAGACTACCGAGAGTTTTGTACTCGACGGGACGCTGCACGAAAACGAGGCCGCTCAATTTCAGCTCGTTCCGTATGCGAAGCCAGACGGTTATAAATCGCAAATCCCGTCGGACCAAATGTACGTTTTATGGTCTTTAAAAGCCAACTAATTCTCCGTACGCACCATAGCAGTCATGGAATGAAACGACACGACGAGCAGGTTTTTAACGTTCAAACAATGGGGGATTACTTTTCATCACGTAAGTAGTCATGAATGGGAAATAGGGGACGAAGACACTGCAAAAGCTAGCAGCTGATTTCTATCGAATGCAAGTATAATACAGGCACTTAACAATTCTACTTATAAGACAGGGCCCATCAGACTTCCATGCAAAACCAAAAAAGAAAGAATCGGGCTCGTGAGCCTTTAATGCATCAGGGCGGGATGACGCGGACAGGCGCCTGAAGACGCGGGCCAGTTACCTCGTCACCCTTGTGGTGACTCGATGGGCTTTGTTATCGACGACCCCTGGTAAATCTTCGTTCGTCCGGTGCGTCGCGAACGCGCCAGTCGCTTTGGGCGGCTTGATGAGCAGTTTGTACGGTTCCCCTCGTCGTCCGGCCTTCACACTGGCGGCTGGTCGGTCGGGCCCAACCGACGATGCGCTGGAGGAGTGACGGGTCTTTCCCCGACCCGCTATTCAGGTCGGTGCCCGAACCCCCCGATCTCCGACTGGCTCCCTTGGTTGCGCTGGCGAACCGTCCCGTCGAACTGCGGACATTGGCTGGCTCCCTTGTTGCGGCTGGCGAACTTCCCAGCGAACGAACTCCCACTGCTCGACGAAACCACTCACCTCCGATGACGAACTCAACTTAACTCCTCCGACCAATCGAACTCCATCTCCCTCCGACGACCGAACTCGCTCTGTCAGCGTCCTAACGCGCTTTGTATAAGCCCCATGGGCGAAGCCGGCCGAAGGTTTCGCGCACCACGTCATCGGCGCCTTCCCCCTTTCACCTTCGAAACGCTTCACCCCTGGCTGGCCCCGCCCCTCTCAGACTTCTGATTGCCAAGCTCCTTCCAGAGGGTAAGTTGCCATTCTGATCCGATTTTGCGTGAAAGCGGCTGTCAACACTGGATCACGCGGACGTGGTTGAAATCGCCACTGCTTTTGTCGTCGGCGGCTGATCACACGCGGACGTCGTTGAAATCGGCCCTGCTTGTCCACGGCGGCTGATCACACACAGATGTGGTTGAAATGGCCCGCTTGTCTACGGCGGCTGAATCACACGCTGGACGTGGTTGAAATCGGCCCTGCTTTGTCGGGCGGCGGCTGATCACAACCGCGGACGTGGTTGAAAATCGGCCCTGCTTGTCACGGCGGCTGATCACAACGCGGACCGTGGTTGAATCGCCTTGCCTTGTCGCGGCGGCTGATCCACGCGGACTGGTTGAAAATCGCCCTGCCTTGTCGCCGGCGCTGATCACACGCGGACGTGGTTGGAAATCGTCCCTGCTTGTCCGCGGCGGCTGATCACACGCGGACGTGGTTGAAATCGCCCTGCTTGTCGCGGCGGCTGAATCACACACGGACCGTGGTTAAAATCGCCCCTGCTTGTACGGCGGCTGATCACTCGCGACGCTGGTTGAAATCGCTCTGCTTGTCGCGGCGGCTTGATCACACGCGGAGTGTTGAAATCGGTCTGCTTGTCGCGGCGGCTGAATCACACGCGACGTGGTTTGAAATCGCCCTGCTTGTCACGGCGGCTGATCACTCGCGGACGTGGTTGAAATCGCCCTGCTTGTCACGGCCGGCTGATCACTCGCGGACGTGGTTGAAATCGCCCTGCTTGTCGCGGCGGCTGATTCACACGCGGACGTGGTTGAAATCTGCCTGTTCTTGTCACGGCGGCTGATCACAACGCGGACGTGGTTGAAATCGCCCTGCTTGTCGCGGCGGCTGATCACACGCGGACGTGGTTGAAATCGCCCTGCTTGTCGCGGCGCTGATTCACACGCGGACGTGGTTGAAATCGCCCTGCTTGTCGCGGCGGCTGATCACACACGGACGTGGTTGAAATGCGCCTGCTTGTCACGGCGGCTGAATCACTCGCGGACGTGGTTGAAATCGCTCTGCTTGTCAGGCGTGCTGAATCACACGCGGACGTGGTTGAAATCGCCTGCTTGTCGCGGCGGCCTGATCAACCGGACGTGGTTGAAATCGCCCTGCTTTGTCGCGGCGCTGATCACGACGCGGAGTGGTTGAAATCGCCCTGCTTGTCGCGGCGGCTGATCACACGCGGACGTGGTTGAAATCGCTCTGCTTGTCACGCGCGGCTGATCACACGCGGACGTGGTTGAAATCGCCCTGCTTTGTCGCGGACGGCTGATCAACAACGCGGACGTGGTTGAAAATCGCCCTGCTTTCACGGCGCGTATCACACGCGGACGTGGTTTGAAATCGCCCTGCTTGTCGCGGCGGGTGATCACACGCGGATGTGGTTGAAAATCGCCCTGCTTGTCGCGGCGGCTTGATCACACGCGGACGTGGTTGAAATCGCCTGCTTGTCGCGGCGGCTGATACACTCACGCGACGTTTGGTTGAAATCGCCTGGCTGTGCGGCGGCTGATCACACGCGGTGTGGTTGAAATCGCCCTGCTTGTCGCGGGCGGCTGAATCACACGCGGACGTGGTTGAAAATCGCCCTGCTTGTCAGGCGGCTGATCACACGCCGGACTGGTGAAATCGCCCTGCTTGGTCGCGGCGGCTGATCACACGCGGACGTGTTGAAATCGCCCTGCTTTCACGGCGGCTGATCACAACCGACGTGGTTGAATCGCCCATGCTTGTTCGCGGCGGCTGAATCACACGCTGGACGTGGTTGAAATCGCCCTGCTTGTCGCGCACAAAAGTTTCCGGCAAAACCGACGGCAACTTTGCCGCTTTCGAGGAGGACCCTGATGGTATTGCGATGAGATGTTTGTTTGTTTAAAAATAAAAGATAGAGAAGGAGAATAACGGCTAACTCAAAAGAGGCAACAGCCCAGCACACAATATAATTCCCCGTTATACATAGGTGGGGAAATCTAACCTGGACACACACTTATCGACATAACGAATCTTCGGAACCTGAATGGTGTTCTGTGAATTTCTCACCACCGTAACAATACACACACAACACATACATACACACACACACACACATACACACACAACACACACATACATACACACACACACACACATACACACATACACACACACATACAATACACAACACACACACAGCATAATACACACACACACACATAGCACACATACACACACACACACACATACACACACACACACATACACACACACACACATACATACACACACCACACACATTACACACACACACATACACCACACACACATACACACACAACACAATACACACATCACCATAACATACACACAACACATAATACACACAACACACACACATACCACACACACACACATACACACACACACACACATACATACACACACACAACACACAACCATACATACACATCACACACACACACAATATATACACTACACATATATACAACACACACACATACATAACACACACACACACATATATATACACATACACATATATACACACACATCATATATACATCACACACTTACATAATACAACACACAACACATATATAACACACACAGAGTTCCCCACCTCTTTTCTCTCAGAATGTCAGGCGGCTTTACCCTCGGGTCCACGTGAAGGTCTCAATGCCCTGAAGTCCCCACATACAAGTTCAGGCGTTTCTCTCGCATCACTTTCCTTCCCCGTTGTGAAGAAATCCCCAGAAACCTCTTCACGATTCGATTCCCAAAGAGTTTTCGGGCGAACTCGATCGCCAGCCCCGCTCAGTTAAATGGCGGGAAAAGGCTGGGGTTGTCCGTGTTTTTTAATGTCCGTGTACTGTATTAACTTCAAGTTCTAATTATTTTTGGAAAAGTGCCACGGCGACACAACAAGAACAAGGAAGATCAATGAGATAAAAAAATTGTCCAATAAAATTACGCTCATGTTTCACCACCGTCGGGTTTTGTTGTTGTGCAGGGAATCTCAAAAAGTTGTGGCCGGATTCGAGACGAAAACTTGGTGGACACGGTTGGGTGGTGTGACAAGAACGATTGATTCAAATTTGGTTGTTTGATTCAAAATTGTGATTTCAAATGTGACAAAACGATCCGAACCCGGAAACCGGAAACCGAGAGTTTTTAATTTTTTAACTGATTTCTTCACAATGAGAGTTTAAAGTCCAAACGATGAAATATCGCGATATTTAAAAACCTGTGATGGATTCGGACAAAAACGATGTGGATTGTTCTGGGATGAATATTTTATTCAGCACAAGATTTGTTGTTGAAATATTCCTGAATGTGTCAAAGGAATTTCGTTTTGTTGAGAAAAAAGCTAAAATACCGTCCATTTTGATGGAAAACATTCATTTCTGGATGAGAACAGGGATTGGATGAAAAAACGTGAATAAAACGTCTCGATGAGAAAATACGAAGCTGATGTTTTCCTGTTTAGTGTTCGTTATTTCCAACCGTACTAATTTTTATTAGTAGGTTATTCCACCTACTAAGTTTCGAGACTACTCGTGGTTTCCATCAATCATACATTCACAAAATCACAAGGATACAAGAATCCATTGATAAATTAAAAATACAATTTAATAAACAAAACAAAGATAAATGACAACAAAATAAACCCGTATCTTGGCCAAAAGGTGACCACGTGTGACTTCTTTAGGTCACACTGAGGTGAACAGAGCTGCTTCCACCAGGAAGGACTCTTTGAGGAATATCTGCCTACGAGGATTCCGATGAGAATCGTTCTAACAGATCACCAAATGAAAAAATATGTGTTTGCCTCATATTACCTTTTTTCCCTTTTTTTCCAACCCAGCACCGGCAAAAAAATTTTTTGAAGGTCAAGGTCAAAGGTCAAGGTCCACTTTTCGCAAATCAGGGTAATCCGACGTAAACCCTTATTTTTTGTGATAATTTTATAATCGTCTCCAATTCAATGGTATAGTATATGGTCGTCGCTTAAGCTGATTAGTTTTTTGGTGGCGATTTGGCCTTGGTACCTTCATGGTTAGCGCCTAATGGTCAAAACATATTTGACCCCAGTCAAAATTTTCAAAAGTTTTTAGGAAACCATTCGTGTGTAGTACCTCAAATTGAACACCTCGATGAGTGCTTTCTAGATATGTCAAGCTTTGAGACATTATGACGTCATTTGGTGACGTTTTGAGGCAAACACATATTTTTTCATGGTTACTCTGTAGAACGATTCTCATCGAATCTCTCTACAGATATTCCTCAAGGAGTCGCTCCTGGTGGGATAGCAGCTCTGTTTCTACCTCAGTGTGACCAATTAAAGAAGAAGTCACCGTGTTCACCTTTTTGGCAAGATTTTGGCAAGGTCACCTTTTTTTGTTTCTTTGTGAACAGTATTAACGGAAAAACTCCTGGACGGATTTCGACGAAACTTGGTGGGGGATTAGGTATGGTCCAAGGATCATGCCAATTGATTTTGGACTTGATCCCAAAAAAAAAACTTTTGATAATTTGTCCAACTTTTTTTTTCAAAAAAAGCGATTTTATTTGAAAAAAATATTTTAATTTTTTTTTTTGCAATTCTACATGTTTTAAAGTGATTTCCAACCCCCCAAAAAAAATTTGTTAGAGAAAAAAACAAATCTCAGAAAATTTTGCAACTTTTTTTTTCAAAAAAATTTCGATTTTTTTTTTGGGCTATTTCTACATGCGGCGTCGTCTCGTTTAGTTTCCTTCAATCGTGGTTCAGTAGAGTCTGATCCGTTTGACCTATCAATGATAGATATCAGGTTCACATTCAGTGACCCAGCAAGTATTGGTGGCAGAGGTTTGCACTCTACCGAGCTCCCCTCTAGTTTCTCTTATTTTATGAGTCCAGTTCATTCTTCCATCCCCTATGCTGTTCATTGTCACCCAACCTCCTCTTCCTCTTCTCACTCTGTTTGTTCCATTTTCTCCTCCGTCATTGTGATCTATATTTTGTTTGTTGCTTACTTGTTTTGTTTAAACATGTGATTTGAATTTGAGTTAGGCCGAAGTCACATTTGCTCTCGCGGAGGAATACGGCCGGCCGTAACGCCCTCTGAGTTGACAGAAACGCGTGGCGGCGGCCGCAGAGTTTTCTGCGGTGGCCTCAGGGTTGCCCTAGAGCCGTTTGGCTATATTTTACAGGCCGTAAGGGTCGCCGTGGAAATTAATAACGGGAGTTATAACTTTTTTTCATTTCTAACGTTCATCGTAGCAATTCGACAAAGCCGAAAAGAAAAAACTGGTCAAACAAAATAAAAATAATAACAAATTACCCGGTGGGGTGACGGTAATCTCTATAATGTTTTTACTATCATAATCGATGAACCGTTTGCCAGATATCTCCTAAAATGACAGATCGAGATTAGGTTTTGAAAAATGGCGACTTTCAACAACTTTCGTGACCTCGTGACCTTGACCTGACCTCGATCCGGGAAAAAAATATGTTCGTTGGGTAATCACATCATCGACTTCTAACCACATACCAATTTCACAAGATCGGAAGTAAAAAGTTTTCTTTGCAACCGGGAGGTGTTTTTGACCATCTTCCAGGTTTACGGTGGCGGCCAAACGGGAAAGGATTCAAAAAATCTGTCTGTAAGATACAAGATAATATTTTTTACTATCATAATCAAGAAACAGTTGCCGAATATCTTGTAGAATGGCAAACTAGATAGTTTTGAAAATGCGATTTTTATAACTTACGTGCCTCGTCCTGACCTTGAACCCGGCCAAAGTTATATCTTGTGCAACACTCATCGACCTCTACCCACATGACTAAGTTTCATCAAGATCGAAATAGATTGTTGACGGACGTCCGGACGGAACGTACGGACGTACAGACATTTTGTCCGGCTTTATTCGGTCATCTGCGGTAGAGATGACGCTAAAAAAGAACCCACTTCGTTACCGTCCGTCTGGCACACATTCGCCTTGGCCCCCCTGCGGATCGCCTTGCGGGCACCTTGCGTCTGCCTTGAATTCTATGGCCGCCGCGAACGCCCTAGAGGTCACCGTGCGACATCAAATAAGACCGTACGGCAACCACGTTTTCGTCCCACAATTTCTAAATACGTCGTGAAAGGCTCCCGAAAAAAATAAAAAATATGTGACTGCTACATTGTGTGTACCGTGGAAATACTGGCGGCTGCCGTATAATTGCTAGTTGGCCGTAGATTTTTTGGAGAACCCCGCCGCCGTGGCAAATGTGACTTTAGGCCTTAAATCACTTCCGAGTAGATCTTCTCTATAAGGTGCTGCTGCAACATTTTCGCTCCTGGCTTCTCTGGTCCTGTTGTGGAGTTTTCAGTTTTGTTTCTTCATTCAAGTTCTAACAACTGTTTCCCCACTTTGTGCGTCTGTTGTTGTGTGTTAATTTGAAATCTCATCTGTTTCTGCTTTCCTCTCCCTTGTTCTTCTTTGCTGTTGTAACTCAGTGAGTTCTGTTGGTTGTTCGCTTTTCTTTGGGAGTTTGAAGGGAATCCCTGTGGGAAAACTGTGGGAATCCATCCCAAACATATCTCATATTCCAATGTGGTATTTGGTGGTCGGTCGCCATTTATAGGTGACCGGTCATTTCTTATGCCTCGTCAGTTTGTCATCTCTAACTCTAGTTCCCTCCTTTGTGAATATTGTTTGGGAACGGGGTCGGTGGCAAGAACGACCGTTAGGTGGGGAAAATTGACGTCGCTCCACGCAGACTCCCTGGAATTGTAGGCTGTCGGCCTCCAGATAATTCTGTGAGCCCGGTCGCAGAACCGACCGTGGTCGCCAATATCTCGATCACGTGGCGTAGGGTTATTTGTCTAGAAGGGCCAAAGTTCCTAGTATCAAACAATCTCGTTTACCGGGGATCCCAGCCTGGAACGCCTGGTCGAACCGGATTTACTCTCCGGCAGCGGTAAAATTCACACTACCGACTACCGTTTTGCCATTGACCTTTCCGGCCCCGTTGCAGTCGAGCGGGGCCTGCTTCAGGAACGTCGCGGGACTCGCGGCTACGATATACCGATTACCGGGGATGAAACCCCGCTTATATCAGACCCAGACCATGTCTGGACTGCAATGTAAGAAGGAACAGAACGGACTGGGAAACATTTCTAATAAAGTTTATTAACGTAAAAGAACACAGGGCAAAGACGTAACGCGAATATGCAAGAATAATTTACATGTGTTTGTTGTCTTTGTTGTTGTTGTTGTTTGTCTGTCTTGTTTGTATGTTATTTTATTTTTTCGTAGGATTTCAAGCACTTACAACAGTTCTTACTTAAAAGACGGGCCCACACGCAGACACAACACACAAAAGAAAGAATTCCACAGTTCCTTTATTGACCTGTCCAGCCGATGAGAGAGACGAGCTGGGGGTCAGAGTCCGGATGGGTACCTGGCCGTCGAGAAAGCGTGCTCTTATCGTGGCAGCACCTACCAAAGGTCGTTCGGCTGGTCCGAGTTCGCACGTGTGGGACCTCGTGCAGAGCTCGCGTGGCTAATAGTCGGGTCAAATCCAGCCAGAACTCCTCAACAGCCACCGTGAACAAACTGGTTCTTCAGGCCAACCGTGAACAAACTGGACCACTCTCTCACGTCACCATGAAAACTTCCGACACTCTCTCGACAGAACTGCACAACTCTGAGGATGGCGTCCACTTTTATTGGACCTCCCTCAGGAGGGAAGGGGCCTTGGTGAAACTGAACGTCAACTGTTCGCCCAATGGGACGGGGCTTCCATGGTCCTGCCCTTTCTGGCGGGGTTTCCGCATAACTGGGAACCCGCCCACTCACACACGTTTTCGAGAAAGGGGCTGGTGATGAAACTGCCTCGAACATCCTGCGAAGATTCCTCCTAGAGGGAGTACCTCAATAGGCTTTCGGGGTTGGGCGAGCGAAGTGCTCGTTTTAAGGAGCAGGTTGAGGTGAATCGTGATGGGGGAATTGAATGGTTGTTGGTTGTTCGTTGGAATGTAAGATTTAATAACCCTAACTAAAAAAGAAGTCGCAACGCACGTTTTTGATTCTCCCATTAGACAAAGGAAGGGACCAGTCTCACATGTACTTAAGCGGGATACTGACTTTTGGGACCTGTAAGTTGATGCAGATGGTTTCCAGATCCGTAACAATATTTTCCCTTGGAACGATTCTTTTATTTTTTGAGTTTGGGTTGTCCTTTAAAATTAAATAACTTATCAGGGCTAGTCTTTCAGAATATCTGTCCTCGGTGTTCACACTTCCTTTTCCTCAACCGTTTTCGTTTGGAATATTCCATTGCCCATCACTAAGGTCCATTTTCCCTTCTTGTCCAGAATTTCATTTTTATGCTGATTCTCTCTCCTTGGGTCATCCGTATATTTTTCCATTGCTTGTTGTCTGCTTTATTAGTTTTTCCTTTATACTTTCCTGGGTGAAGAGTCTTTACCTCCTTGATGCTGTTTGAATGAATTTCAGTCATGAAATACCATCTGGCCTGGCTGACAGCTTTGTTTGGTTTAATTGGGTTCATGAATCTTTCTCCTACCACTGTATCGTA
>JAXMNL010000263.1:65545-86557 GCA_035128595.1 Eptatretus atami | reverse complement strand
CGTCCTCAATAAAAGTCAGTATCTAAGAGTCCACTGAGACCTTCAGACTGACATTAACATTTTTAAGGAAGGCTGAAATGGGGAAAATGACATTTTGGGTGGGTTCATATTCCAGTGATTTTCACAGGTTTCCTATTTTAGATCCCTTCAGACGTTTATATGTGATAGAGGACATATTCAGGAGTACAAAACAGCAGAGATACTTTTTCTTGTAATTTGTTCAAGGTTGACCAAATATTTTTTCATAAATGCCTGTACGAAAAAGCAGTTCATTTATATACTTTATTGCATATACATAACATTGTTGATGATTGTGCACTTTTTGTACAAAACCTGCATGGTTGTCATACTGTGTTCTAAATTTCATTATTTTGATTTTGATATTGATGTACCTCTACTCTATTACAGAGATTTCATGCTGCGAAGCAGTTTCTTGGCAAGGGTTACCTGTGGTTTGCATTGCCTTCCCAGCGTTTTGTCCATGCTTTATATTTTTAAATGCTGAGCATTACGCAAGGAAGCTTCATGTACCATTAAAAAAGTATTTTGGTATGTCAAATGTCACTAATGGATTTTTAAAACAGGAATGTGTTTCAGGGCTTGTGACACATATACAATTATTCATGGTGTCTCAGTCACATCGTTGAACAATCCTAGAATTTTTAAATTTGCTGTGCTGGCCCGACTCGCCATTCAGAATATACAAGTGGCAAAGCAACTCCCACATAATGTGGTTTGTCACCCGACATGAAAACAAATGTCGTCTTTTTAGTTGTTAACGAAATAGAAACGTGCATTTTAATTCTGCATTAAGTTGCAATATACTTAGTTTATGAGATGCGTTTTGCATGCGACTTGCAGCAGTTGCGTCATATTAAGGACAGGGGGAGTACTGTATTGTCACGTCTGAGCACTGAGCTGTACATATAACTGGAACGAACCTGCAGCACACACAACCAAGGCCAATTGGCCCCAGGTTGGAAAACCCTTCCCTGTTACAACGCGAGAGGTACAGGCATAGCTGAGTGTGATAAGCGCTGGACCTCATCGGGTTCCGTTCACATGTTGATTCACATATGTTTCCACATTTCACTTTTGTTTGTTTGCCTTTGAGCCTTGTAATGAATCTCCGAAGGTGACTGACAAACTGAGTCTCTTTTAGTAAGTCAGAAGTATTAAGCATCGAGTTTTGGATCTCAATAAGGTGGTATGAAAGTGGAGGGGGGGAAGTGTTTAAATAGCAAATTTCCTTACTGACATAGTCCATTACTAAGTCCTTACAGTAAGGGTCCATAACTCTGATCCTTACAGTCAGAGCAAATAACTACGATGTTCCTTACAGACAGAGTGCATATCTATGTTCCTTACAGACAGAGTTCATAACTATGTTCCTCGCAGACAGAGTCCATAACTATTGGTTCACGAAAAAATATTTTGACGAAAAAAAATAGTGACACTATATTCGTTATTGTTGTGTGTCTGTCTGTTGTCTGTGGGGTAGCTCGATAAAGTCGAAAAAAAAAATTTTTTTTTTTTGATCTACCCTTATTTCACTCCTTTCACGTTCGTATGTTTGTCTGTCGTATGTTCTGTATGTATGCTGTCTGTTCGTCCACGCTCCGTTAATACAATGGCGATTTCGAGAACTTCGGTGTGGAGTTCATGACCTAACTACGTTGGTGGCAATGTATGAACCCCAGACTTGTCCCAGCCATGCACCCCTAAGTGCCCGTGTAATGCACCACGTTGCCTAGGCACGGACTTGAATTTTTGAAAATCATAAAAAAATTATTTTTGTCGAAAATCAAAATCGGCACGAGCGACTGTGGGCAGTACATTCACCATATTGTCAAAATTCCAGCCGGATCCTATTGGGGAAGTGGGGTGTGGGTTGGGGGGGAGCGGTGGGTGTTGATTGGGGAAGGAAACTAGGAGAGATAGACTTTGAATGAAACCCTGGTCGAACAATAAAAAAACAGATCGGTTATATCTCAAGGACTATTGAGTTCAGTATACATGAAACTGGTATGGTAGGTTCATCGCGTATGCCTGTTATGTGTCGAGAAAAGACCATTGCTCTATGCGACCCCCTCCGTTGCCTAGAACGTTCGAAAAACCTTCTAAATGTGGGTGTATTGTTAACGAAAAAAAAAAAAAAAAAAAAAAAATCAATCTCAGCATTACCCTTGAAGCTGGAATCATGATGTTCTGTAGTCGTCATAATTACCCCATTCGAACGGCCATCGCCTCAGGTTCTATTGGTAGGGGACTACCCCATGTCGCCTGACCGCTTGTCGTGTCTATTGTCTGTCTGTCCCGAGCATAGCTCCTGGGTTTTGATCCAATCCTGATAAAATTTGGTGGAGGTTTATATCATGATCTAGTTGTGTTTTCCTGAAATATGGGCGTGGTGCACCCATTATGGGCGGAGCCACGCCCAAAAACATGTGTTTTAGGGTAGCCAATTTCAATTTGCATCTTCTCCTAGGGGTTTGTCGAATCTGACAGGGTTTCGGTATTTGGTTAGCCCAATGCACCTGCATAGCCCCACGGAGCTCGATTTTCATTTTTGTCCCAAGGTCAAGGTCACAAGGTCACGAACTTAGAAAATTGCGAATTTTGACATAAAAAAAATTTCTTCTCGAGGGGTTTGTCGAATCTGGCAGGGTTTCAGTATTTGTTAGCTCAATGGCACCTGCATAGCCCCACAGAGCTCGATTTTCATTTTCGTCCCAAGGTCAAGGCACAATGTCAGACTTAGAAAATTGCGAATTGTGTTTTAGGGGGTAGCCATTTCAATTTGCATCTTCTCCTAGGGGGTTTGTCGAATCTGGCAGGGTTTCGGTATTTGGTAGCCCAATGGCACATGCATAGCCCCACGGAGCTCGATTTTTCATTTTCGTCCCAAGTCAAGGTCACAAGGTCACGAACTTAGAAAATTTCGAATTTTGACATAAAAATCATACGCGCCCAAACTTTGAGAGCTACGATGACAATATTTTTTATGCATAATCTTGAGGTCATTCCCCACCTAAAGTCTTGAAACCATTTTGCTCCATCTCGAACACCTTGCTCGTGCGCCCCCTTCAATTTGTTTTTACGCTGATTTCATCAAAGTATGGATAATCCGAGGAGTGCGAATGCCATATAGCCTATATGACGTTATATTGTTCCTGGAATGTTCCAGAGAAGTTTTGCACCAAAGGTCATAATCCTTGACCTTTGACCTTAAAGTTCACAAAGTTCAAATTTCAAAGTTGTGGGAATGAACCGGGTTTTCGACCTTCTTCGACGAACTAACTCCATTAAGCTATAGCACGTATCCTGTTTCCTTATTTTAATGTCCACAACATTGTTTTGTGACCTTTAAAGGTTATGCAAAGGTCAAATTTTTAAGTTGTTGAACGAAACCGGGTTTTCGACATTTTGCAGCTAATAACCTGTCACTCGTACCACATCATGTTGATCATTTTTATAACTTGGTCAAACATTATCACATTGTCTCATCCTTGACTTCTGAAACAATCTACATCGTCAAAATACCGTCTCGTGAACCATCGTCGTCTTCAGATTGTGTCCTTACAATTCTACTAGTCCTTACATAGTCCATAACTATGTTCCTACAGACAGATCATAACTATGTTCCTTACAGACAAGTCCATAACTATGTTCCTTACAGACAGAGTCCATAACTATGTTCCTACAGAGTCCATTATTGTCCTTACAGTAAGGCCCATAACTATGATCCTTACAGTCATAGCCCATAACTACTATGGTCCTTACAGACAGGGTGCATAACTATGTTCCTTTCAGACATAGTCATCACTATGTTCCTTACAATAAGTCCATAACTATGTTCCTTACGACAGAGTCCAAGTAATTATGTTCCTTACAGCATAGTCCATAACTATGTGTCCTTAAACATAGTCATAACTATGTTCCTTACAGAGTCCATAACTATGTTCCTTAGACAAGTCCATACTATGTTCCTTACAGTAAGGCCCATAACTATGATCCTTACAGTCAGCCCATAACTACATTCCTGAAGACAGAGTCCATAAATATGTTCTTTGCAAAAAGTCCATAACGATGTTCCTTACGAAGACCATTTATGTTCCTAACAGTATCCATAACTATGTTCCTTACAGACAGTCCATAACTATCTCCTTACAGACATGGTCCATAACTATGTTCCATACAGACATGGACATAACTATGCTCCTTACAGACAGAGTCCCATAACGATGTTCCTTACAGACATCCATACTATGCTCCTACATAAGGCCATAACTAATGATCTCTTACATTCATAGCCTATAACTACTATGCCCTTACAGACATAGTCCATAACTATGTTCCTTACAGACAAAGTCCAAACTATGTTCCTTACAGAGAGAGACCATAACTACATTCCTGAAGACAGAGTCCATAAATATGTTCTTTGCAAACAAACGTCCTTAACGATTCTTTTGGGACAAAGACCATAACTATGATCCATACAAAAAGTCATAATGTTCTTGCGACAGATCCATACTATGTTCCTTACAGACAAGTACATTACTATGTTACTTACAGAAGGCCCATAAATATGATCCTTCATCATACCTATAACTACTATGTCATTACGAGACAGAGCATAACTATGTTCCTTACGGACAGAGTCCATATACTATGTTCCTCACAAACAAAGTCCATAACTATGTCTTTTGGACAAAGACCATAACAATGTTCCATACAAAAAGTCCATAACTCCTTCCTTACAGACATAGTCCATTACCATGTTCCTTACAGTAAGGGTCCATAACTATAATCCTTACAGTCATAAGCCTCATAAGTCTAACTATGTTCGTTACAGACAGCGTCCAAACAATGTTCTTGCAGACAGAGTCCATAACGATGTTGAGACTGTTGGCAAGCAGTTAGGGTTTGAAGGACAATGAGGCTGTCCCAGCTGATAGCTAAAAAATTGAATACTAAAATAATGAAATAAAAATCAATACTGACATACTGGGTACAGGCTATTCTTGAAACATAATAACAAAAGTTAATACGTTAGGAACGATCCTGACATAATTATGTTGTAAATGATAAAATAAAACACTGAAGACCAATTGCAATAACTGCGAGTTGCCATTTTACAAACTAATTAACAAATGAAAATACAAGTATTGAACAACATCACCTGGCAGGAGTCGTAATGCTAAAACATCTTACCAAATTTCATTCATAATACTGAGAACCTTCACAACACTGAGATCTTTCAGAAAACAACAATGAGTCTGTGGATAACTTGATACTGAACATGTACATTGTACATGTTATGTTTTGCAAGAGAAGCATAGATCTGCAAAGAAGATGAGATGTTGCCATATTTCCAGCATCTCTCCACCGTGGGTAACCTGTGTCTATGTACATGATGTATTCAGAAGCCACCAATGTAATCATCTTCATCTTAACCAAATACCAGCTGTGTTGTGTTTGTCAAACCAGATCCTCTGCAGTTTCCACAAGGAGGAGTACACTCAACGTCATGCTTCTTGCATGTGCAACTCAAGCTGCTGCAGTCGGTCAGCAGTTACACCTGATGACCTACAGTAGCTCCTCATGGGCAGTAACTGGGTCTGTCTGGAGAGGTACATGCCCCTTGTCCTTCTCCCATCATCCCCACTCGTTTGGAAGGAGTCCATCCCCAGATCCCTTCCACTCTTGAAACTGAAAGTACATACCAAGGCTGTGGTACTTTGCTGCTCATGATGTCGGTGGTAAGCTCTGTGGTTGTACGTGAGATATGCTGGAAACCACAGAACAGTTTATGCCACAGAGAATCTAGCTTTTCATTGGGTTTCCCATTGTAGAGGATCACCTAGGCTTTCTATCGTGCAGCTATAATATCATCAGTAGAAACTGACTGTGCATCAAACATCTTGGCTTGCTTACTGTTGGTCTTGAATTTATCGAGGGAAGTTCCTTTCCCAATCCTGTGGATGCAAGATGTTGTGTTAACCAAGGACAGCATGGAGGAAAAGGATGTGTTTGCATATGTCTTGACCAAGCTGTTCCTTGACCATTGATGTTCCAGATGTGAGGGTTCTTCATGTTCTTCTTAAGCTCTGGGCAGAAGAGCAGGTCATGAGACTCTGAGCTTGAATGGCAGCACAGTTGGACGAGGAAGTCTGTATCCTCGCTGACCAGCACACTGTTTGTACGAGCACAAAATACTGATTTCAGGACTTTCCCCTCGCTGGTTTTCTTCAGACTTTTTATGTTATGGAGGACACATTCCTCAGTATGATGCAAGTGAGAGAGCTTTTGTTGCAATTGTTTTTGAGGTCAGAGTACATAATGCCTGTACTGGAATGCTTCCAAGCCCGATAAATATCTTCACCATGTACATTGCCACTTGCCAGTCAGTGGTATAACTGCCAAGCATGTTTTCTTTCACACTACCATTCTCAAAAGCAGCCCTGACAAAAATGCGCAACTGAGCTGCGTTACACACATCTGTTGATTCATCAACATGTACGCTGAAAAATTCACAACAAATCAAATCCTTGTCTGCATGAGGTGACATTTTTCAACATTGCTTCTGTTCTCCTCATAATTGAGTTTGCAGATAGCTGAACATCTTTAAGGAGGACATGATTTCTGACTGGTTTTTGAAGTCTTGAAATAACGTTTCTGAAGCTGCTGGCGTAGCTTTCTTCATTACCTTACTGTCTTCAAAGGGCTTCTTGTCTTTGCAAGTATGTGTGCAATCTTAAATTATGCAATCACAGCTGCTTTACATTTCCTGATATGTTTCCTAAAAAGAGATTGTTGGGAGAATCAGACTGATTTCAATTATCTTACTTTTACCTTCCTCAGGTCACTTTTTGAATGGTACTCACTTGCAATCCTCTAATGGTGTGTGCCAAAATGTCATTCCATGTTGAATCTCTTCACCATACTACATGTCCATGAAAATTAAGTAAAAACGCTCTCCGTTGGACATTGTAAAGAAAAATTCATCCTCCCACTTATCTTTGAAGATGCAAGTTGACGTTCTCAACTTCTACGTATCTTCTTTGTAGAAATGCGAAAGGAGTCCCCTATGGGCATCGAGTGCTGACATGTTACTTGCCAGAGGCACATTGAATCGCCGGGAATCTAAGGAGGATAGCCGGTTAAAGGACGACCATGGTCTGCTCTGCTTGCTTCAGCAAAGTGAATAAGCTCGGACCGAAAACGGCGACTCCGAGTCACGGGGATATTTGGCGATAAAGGTGTACACAAAGCATAAGAGTCTGATATTTGGTCGGATTCTTTAAGCCACAGGTATAGATTATGATCATAACGACTAAGAACTCTCAAATTTAAAGGTATTAGTGCACCAGTAAAACACTTTACAAGCACTATGTAGACATAAATCAGGCGAATTGTTTTTACAAGAGACTCTAACAAATGGAGGCGCGCCTGGAGATTCAACGACTTTTCTATTATCACTTAACCTTCCTAAAGATTTTTTTTTTATATGATGCTGGTTATATTACACGTTAGACATAGCAGATTCCTCCTTTCGCGGTCACAAAAAAACAGGGTCCCCTCGGAGCGCTTCGGCTAGCTCTGTAGTTGGTATTTGTGATTTTTGGTAACAGAACTCCAGTCCAGGAGCTGATACGATGTGATAACCAAGTGATATATATTAGCTTGTACTGGCTTTAAGGGGAATGCAAATTCCAGGAGTTGGTTGTCTCAATACGCAACCATTAAAATTTTTGTATGACGATATCTGGAGAATAAAAAAAATTCTCACTCCTACACCACTTGTGTAATCACGCATGCGTCACCCGTACGACATTCATCAAAATAATTCAGCATTCTCTTTCCTCACTGAAGGAGATATCTAATGCGCACAATATAAAGCCTGTGTGTTCTGATAATGTTTTCCGGAGCATTTTTGATCTTCGAACCATAAACATCATCTCTTCTCCTATTCGAGGAAGTAATATGTAATTTTGCTCTAGGCCGATCGCTTGCAAATATCGTGCATGAAGGGGCTGGAGATATGTACTTAGCTGCAGACACAAGCCAAGAACCAGTACAGCTTCGATTTCTCTCGATTTATTTTTTTTAGATTAATCATTTGCGATTTTTTGACCCAGCTTAGTGGTAACCAGATGGGGCGGTTGGTGCTCAGGGATATTAGCCTGGGGATCTCCGCGATATCTGTAAGACGTACATGACTCATTCCCAGAACAGTTTTGGAACCGGATCGGGGGCTGAAATTTTTTGAAAAGAGGTTGAATTACCAGTGCCGCATATAAGGCGGCGGGAAGCCGATTTTTTGAATTTTCCCAGAAAAAAAAACATATAAATTTTTTCGGATTTTTTAAAAATTTCAAAAGTCCCTGTTGCTAGACCCGGTGCGTCCATAGCAGGTGTCAAAAGCCTACAACTAGATCCTGGTATGAACTACAGTCAAAGATTTCATCAAAATCGGTTGACTCACCTGGCCTCCAGAGCTGTCCATTACATACAACAGACAGACGGAACTGAAGAATAACGGTAAGTCTAGCGCCCAACAAGTGGACACAATTCCTTTCACCCCACTTTTGGCTTTCCGGTGCGTGGGAAAATAACCCGTCAAAGCTCAGGCAGTACATTCATTGTGGTGGGTGGGGGGAGGGATTGGGATTGGGGAAGAAAACGTGGCAGGCTGAAAGGATATCACTGGCGTGTTAAAAATAAACATTGGGAAATACTGTTTGTATTTTTTTTTGGGGGGGGGCAGGGAATGGGGGAAGGAGAATATGTATTAGGGTGAAAAGCTGATGTCTGTGAGAGGGGTCTATCGAAGGGACAGACTGAGACAGACAGACAGATGACAGAAGTAAACCAATTGCTTAACTTCCATTTTTCGCTTTGTTGCGGGGATAAGAACACTGCGGAGGTGTGTTGTTTGTCATCAATCCGCGATGTGTCGTAATATGGCAACACGGTGTGTGGTGGTGGTGGAGAGGTTGACAAGTCAGCCTGTGGAGATGTAGTTGCAGTTTTTGCACTGGACACTTTAGGAGCAAGTACTGGTTAACTGACCCCGCACCAGGGAGGGTATTCCTCTTCAGTCTCCCATAGTAGGTGGTGTTTCATATGACTTCCATCTGGGATTATCCTGGGGATGCTTTGTCTTGAGTTAACCCTGTTTTCGCCATAGTACACGAATCCCTATACAACCTATAGCACACACTATATTTCACTACACACGAACCACAACATTATCCTTAACGAGATCCTTTCACAAACCATCACAATCAAGCAGAGATGTACACAATCACCCATCTGTAACTCAGTTATCCAAGTCAATCACTGTTGCACATCCAATGAAAAACTCCACTGACCCTATCTTGTCCTCAACCTTCATTATGTTAAACATCTCCATCAGATCCCCTTCGTAAACGCCTCCCATTTCCAATGTGTAAAGTTCTGTCTCCTTCAGCTGCATCCTCTTAGCTTCCAGTCTCGCTATCCCTGGGTCGAATGTAGTCACACTACGCTGAACACTGGCATCTTCGCTGTCCACGTGCAAGTTTCCTCAGTAGCGTTCTGGGCCTGTTCTTTTTCTGGTTTTTCATCAATGATCTCTCCAACTCTCTGGGAAAATCCTCAATATCTCTTTGCTGATGATGCAACCTCTGTCGTACCACTGTATCCTAAGACCGCAAGCAGCAGCTTCTTTTGCTCACTGCAGATCTGGACAAAAATCACAAACTGGTCGCAACCGTGAACATGTCTTTCAATCCTAACAAATCTCAACTCTCACTATGTCTCTCCGAAAGGGACCGTTTGAAACCCCCCCATCACTTTCTCAACATCCTCTGGAAGAAGCCTTTCTTTCAAGCTTCTGTGTCTCACTATCTGCCATAAATCTTTCCTGGGAAAGCCATATTTTTACAACCTGGCCTCCAAAGCCAGTCGCTGACTGAAGAATCCCTCCTCGTGCCAAATCCTTCCTCGCCCACCTGAACTCCTGACACTCAGAAGCTCTCCTCCTCCTGATGGAGTTCTGCTCTCCCCTCTGGGCTGTGCTTCTGCCTCTCACCTTTTTGGCCTCACGCTGTGGAAACCAAGGCATTTTGGATCATTGGTAACTCCACGATGAAGGCTGAGTCTTTGGGCCTCTCACTCTCCTGCACGCGCAGCAGGTCGGTGGTCTTTCTGTCTTCTATTCTATCTGTCTCCTCTCCGTCTTCGCCCACCCTGCTCTGTCTGCGATTTGCCCCCTCCCATATTCCCGCAGGGCGCTCAAGGCCTGCCTAGCACCCCCTTCTGTTGCTGGCAGGCAATACCAAAATCTACCAAAATCCACGAATCATGCTCACCTTCAACTCATTTCATTCCTCTTTTTTCCGCTTTGGAATAAACTCCCACACTCTCTTTCAATCCATTCAATTTCCCCTCCAAGGTCCTTCAAAACAGCTGTTCAACCACCACCTTTCATCTCCTCCATCCAAAACCCACATCTTTTCTACCACCGGATAATCCACCCCAACCCACCTTCCTTCAAAATTCCCCTAGCATTCCTTAGAACTCTGAAGTCGCCATTCATGTCATCCCTGTGTATTTCCCCCAGTTCCACCATCCCTCTCTCACGTTCCACAGACTCATCCAATGTCTTGTCCCACTAGTTTGTCCTTCCCATCTCCGCCCTTTTGTCATATGCCCCCTTGCTGTGGCGTTGTGTGGTTCGCTCTCTACGAGCCTCGACAAGGTATACAAAAAACAACAAAACAAAAACACTCTCTATGGCAGCTCTTCTTCCTTCAGATGTGGTGACGCAAAATACACAATATTCTAGATGAGGCATTAATAAAATTCCTGTTCAGTGTTAACATCTCTTTGTTTATATTTTATAATTTTTGATTTAATTTTTTTCTTAGTGTAATTTATAAGATAATTTTTCAATCCTGGAACGTATTCCACGGTTTTCCACGGTGTATTCATTTTTGTTTTTTCACGTTTTCGTGATTTTCTTGGGTTGTAGTCACAGATTTTTCATGGGCGTATTCTTGGTGTTAGTCACAGATTTTCATGCGTATTCTTGGGTGTAGTCCACAGATTTTCATGGGCGTATTCTTGGGTTAGTCACAGATTTTCATGGCGTATTCTTGGGTGTAGTCACAGATTTTCATGGGCGTATTCTTGGGTGTAGTCACAAGATTTTCATGGGCGTATTCCTTGGGTCATCACAGATTTTTCCATGGGACGTATTCTTTGGGTGTAGTCACAGATTTTCATGGCGGCTATTCTTTTGGGTGTAGTACGGATTTTCATGGCGATTCCTTGGGTGAGTCAAGATTTTCATGGGCGTATTCTTGGGTGTAGTCAACAGATTTTCAATGGGCGTATTCTTGGTGTAGTCCCAGATTTCAGGCGTATTCTTGGGTGTAGTCACAGATTTTTCAATGGGCGTATTCTGGTGTAGTTCACAGATTTTCATGGCATATTTGCGGGGTTTTTTTCACAGTTTTCCACAGCGAATCGTGGTTTTTTCGCAAGCGCATTCATGATTTTCTTCTCGGCGTATTCGCGTTTTTTGGTGGTTTTCCACAGGTGTGTTCATGTTTGTTTTTTTCCGCATTTTTGAGTTTTTCTCGGAACGTATTTGTGGGTTTTTCCGGGCATATTTAATTTTTTTTCAGGCGTTTTGTGGTTTTTCGCAGCTTCCATGGGCGTGTTCATGTTTTGTTTTGAGGTTTTTTTCGCATTTTTGCGGTTTTTCTCGGCGTATTCGCACGTTTTTTTCTCAAGTTTTTTTCTCGTGCGATTCATGTTTTTTTATTTTTTTATTTTACATTTCGCGTATTGTCTCAGGCATATTCCCTGTTTGTCACGTTTTCACCTTTTTCCTTGGTATATTCCCGGTTTTTTTCAACGTTGTTTTTTTTTCCTTTGGGAATATGCCGGTTTTTTCACGTGTTTTTCCTTAGGCATATTCGCGGTTTTTTCAGCGTGTTTTTTTCTTGGGCTATTCCCGGTTTTTTCACGTGTTTCTTCTTGGCATATTCCCGGGTTTTTCACGTGTTTTTCTTGGGCAATATTCCGGGTTTTTTCTTGGGCATATTCCCGGTTTTTATCACGTGTTTTTTCTTGGGCATATTACCTGTTTTGTCATTTTCACCTTTTTCCTTGGGTAATTCCCCCGGTTTTTTTCTCGTGTTTTTTTCCTTGGGAAATTCCCGGTTTTTTTTCACGTGTTCTTTCCGCCTGGGCAATATTTCCCAGCGTTTTTTTCAGCGTCTTTCTTCTGGCATAATTCCACGGGTTTTCACGTTTTTTTTCCTGGGCATATTCCCGGTTTTTCACGTGTTTTATTTTCTTGGCATATTCCGGTTTTTTCAGTGTTTTTTTTCTTGGGCATATTCCCGGTTTTTTCACAGTGTTTTTTTCCTTGGGCATATTCCGTTTTTTTTCACAGTGTTTTTTTCTCTGGGCATATTCCGGTTTTTTCACGTGTTTTCCTTACCAGGCATATTCCGGTTTTTTTCACACGTGTTTTCCTGAGGCATATTCCGTGTTTTGTCACGTTTCGCCTTTTTCTTGCATATTCACGGGTTTTTGGCATATCACGGGGTTTTTTCTCCCGTAATATCCGGGTTTTTCACACGTGTTTTTTCTTGGGCATATTCGGGTTTTTTCACGTGTTTAACCTTGACAATATTCCCGGTTTTGTCATGTTTTCGCCTTTTCCTGGTTATTGACGGTTTTTTTTCTCCGGAATAGTCCCGGTTTTTTCATGTTTTTTTTTTCTCGGCATATTCCGGTTTTTGTCACGTTTTTGGTGCTTTTTGTCCTTGGTATTCACCGGGTTTTTTTTCTCCGGAATATTCTGGGTTTTTTCACGCTTTGTTTTTTTCCTTCAGCGTATTCGTGGTATTTTTTTCGCGGTTTTCAACGGGCGTATTCATCGTTTTTTCACGCTTTTTTTTTCTTTGGCGTATTCCAGTTTTTTACGTTCGCGTTTTTCTTGGCATATTCTTGTTTTTTTCTTTGCTTGTTATCTCGGGACTATTCTCGTTTTTTGATTTTTATCGACATTTTCTCAGGCATATTCACGGGTTTTTCTTGGGTGTATTCACAGGGTTTTTTCGCATTTTTTTCTCAGGCGTATCGCGGGTTTTTTCACGTTTTTTTTTCTCGAGCATACCACAATTTTAATTATTTTGCCTTCTTTCTCAAGGCGTATTCACCGGGGTTTTTTTAGCCATTTTTTTTTCTCAGGGCGTATTCCTGGGGTTTTTTCCAACGGTTTTCTTTTTTGCCATGTTTTTTTCTTCCAGCAATATCGTGTTTTAAATTTGTTTTTCGCGTTTTACTTTTTTTTCCTCGAGCGTATTCCCAGTTATTTTCGATTATTCTCAACATATTCCTCGTAGTTTTTATTTTCACGGTTTTCCCCACGTTTTTGTTCTTGGGATATTCGTGGGGTTGTTTGCGTTTTGTTTTTTCTTGGGAATTCTTCGGTTTGGCTTTGGGTGCAATTCCACCGCTTTTTCAGGCTTCTTTCTCTGCATATTCATGGGTTGTTGCGTTTTCTTCTTGGGCGTATTCGCTTTTTTCCCGTGTTCTTGTGGCTTTTTCTCGAGCGTATTCATAGTTTTTCTCAGGCATATTGCAGTTCTTTTGCATTTTCCCTGTTTTGACCAGGTGTTTCATGTTTTTTTGTTTTTTTTTTTCCGAGTTTTCTCAACCACACAAGTTTTCTGGGGGCGTATATTGCCTCCGTTTTGTTTTTTCGTGGGTGCATTCGACGGTTTTTCTCGGATGCATTTGCAGGGTTGTTTTGTTTTCCACAGACTTTTCGTGTTTTTTTTATTGCACGTTTTCCTGCAAGTTTTGTGTGTTTTCATGGCGTATTGATGTTATCAGGAGTATTCGCGGTTTTTGACGTTTTTTTTCCTCGGGGTGTTTTCGCAATTTTTTCTCCGGCCGATTTCGAGTATTTTTTTCGTGGGCATTTACTGTTTTTCTGAGGCGTATTCGCGGGTTTTTTTTCGTGTTTTCCGCAGGCATATTCTGTTTTCACAGAGGGTTTTCATGATTTTTTACTCAGCCGTATTCACAGTTTTTCCGCAAACGCATATTCGTGTTTTTTTTCACGGTATTGTGGTTTTTCGTGGGCGTAATTCGTGGTTTTTCATGGGCTTTCATGGTTTTTCTCAGGCGTATTCACAGATTTCCAAGCATATTCGGTTTTTTTTTCACAGGCGTATTCGTGGTTTTTTCCCAATGGGCTTTTCATGGGTTTTTCTCAGGCATATTCACAGTTTTCCGGCAAGTGTATTCATGTGTTTTTCACGGGCGTATTCGTGGTTTTTCATGGCTTATTCATGGTTTTTCTCAGGCGGCATTCAACGTTTTCCACAAGGTATTCGTGTTTTTTTTCAACGTATTGTGGTTTTTTCGTGGCATATTCGTGGTTTTTCACGGGCTTATTCATGGTTTTGTTCTCAGCCGTATTCAACAGTTTTGCAGCAAGCGTATTAGTGTTTTTTTTCATGTATTTGTGGTTTTTTCGTGGGCAATATTCGTGGGTTTTTTCAAATGCTTATTCATGGTTTTTTCGTGGGCATAATTCTGGTTTTTTCTAAATACTTATTCAATGTATTTTTTTCTCAGTGCGTATTCACAGTTTTCCAGCAAGCGTATTCGTATATTTTTTCCGTATTTGTGGTTTTTTAATGGGCTTATTCCATGGTTTTTTCTCCAGACAGGCGTATTCCAACAGTTTTCACAAGCCGTATTCGTTGTATTTTTCACACGTATTTGTGGGTTTTTCATGGGCTTATTCATGGTTTTCTCAGGCATATGTCAATTTTCAGCAAGCGTATTCATGAGAATTTTTCTCAGGCTATTCACAGTTTTTCCGAAAGCGTATTCATGTTTTTTTCACGCGCGTATTCAATGGTTTTCATGGGCCTTATTCATGGTTTTTCTCAGGCCGTATGTCACAGTTTTTCAGCAACGTATTCAAATGTATTTCACGTATTTGTGGTTTTTCATGGGCTTATTCATGGTTTTTCTCAGGCATACTTCACGAGTTTTTCCGCAAGTGTATTCCTGTTTTTTTCACAGGCGTATTCATGTTTTTTCTCAGGCATAATCACCAGTTTTCCCGCAAGCGTATTCCTGTTTTTTTGTTCACAGGCTATTGTGGTTCTTTCAGAGGCTATTCATGATTTTTCTCAGCCGTATTCGAAGTTTTCAGGCAACGTATTCGGTATTTTTCACGTATTTGTGGGGTTTTTCGGGTGGCTTATTTCGTGGTTCTTCATGGGCTTATTCTGGTTCTTCCGCAAGCATATTCATGATTTTTCTGCAGGCGTATTCACAGTTTTCAGCAAGCTATTCGTGTATTTTTCAGGTATTTTGTGGTTTTTCATGGTTATTGCATCGGTTTTTCTCAGGCATATTTCACTTTTCCGGCAGCGTATTCATGAATTTTTCTCAAGGGCATATTCACAGTTTTCCGCAAGCGTATTCATGTTTTATTTCACGGGGTATTCATAGGTTTTCATCGGGCTTATTCATGGCTTTTTCTCAAGCCGTATTCACAGTTTTCGGCAAAGCGTATTCATGTATTTTTTACGTATTTTGTGTTTTTCATGGCTATTCATGTTTTTCTCAGATATTCGTTCCGCAAGTGATATTCCTGTTTTTTTCACAAGGCGTATTCTTGGTTTTTTCTCAGGCATAAATCACAGTTTTCCGTCAAGCGTATTGCCTGTTTTTTTCACAGGCGTATTCGTGGTTTTTCAGGGCTTATTCATGGAATTTTTCTCAGCCGTACTTCACAGTTTCCAGCAAAGCGTATTCGTGTAATTTCAACGTATTTGTGGTTTTTCGTGGCTTATTCGTGGTTTTTCATGGGCTTATTCATGGTTTTCCGCAAGCGATATCTCATGATTTTCTCAGCGTATTCACAGTTTTCAGCAGCGTATTCAGTGTATTTTCACGTATTTTTCACGAAAATTATTTCATCACCCTATGAAAACTGAGAGTTTACATTTATCTATTCCTACAAGCTGGAGTGGTGATACTTTTCACTTCAACCAAGGACATTTAGTTGGACATTGTACAAATCCACATATATTTTTGGGCTCACATTATTAAGCATAAAAATAGAAATGTTAAGATTGTCTGTTTTTTATTGCCCTGTCCAAAATTATTCCATACCCCATACCAAGTCTCAGAATTGAGGCCAATGTTTGTGATTAATTGACATGCTTTTGATATTGCCTAAGAATTCTTTTTATGTTTATGGCATTATTCAAGATGTGTGCATACAATCTGAATGCATTACAATGTGGTCTATTGAATGTACGTGAGGAATGTAAATAGAACACACTCTGCTTTTAGAACTGTAAATTAAGGGGAGCTGATGCAATTCATTCTCAGGTCATATGTCAGCATGGCGAGACGAAGAAGTCAGTGAGGACTTCGGTTGTGCATTTGTGAATGCTACCAGGAGGGGAGGCACATAACTATTTCGAGCAGTTACCGAGTCGCCAGTTGCCACCATACAAAGCATAATTAGGGAAGTACAGGAGTGTTCCACACTGTAAAAAAACAATTAAAGGACGTTGGTGGGGAGAGCCAAGGTGTCCATCGTCTGGCAAGAAAAGTATGGCGAGAGGCACAACAATCCATGGATCACTATTATGGCTCTCATGAACAACTTGGAGGTCTGGGACAAGGATATCAGGCGACACTCCGCGGACGTTGCACAAGGGGGGTTTCATGGCGGCCGACCAAGAAGACTCCACTCCTCCATCCCAAGCACAGAAAAGGCTCGTCTAGCCCTTTGCAAAAGCTCACCTGGATAAGATCCAAACTTTGGTCCTCAGTTTTCCGTGGTCGGATGAGACGAAAATTGAGCTTTTCGGGCAAGAGTGTTGCTTTCGTTTGCCGAAAGAAAGGTGAAGCAAACAACCTAAGAACACCAGTCCCGATCCGTCAAGCATGGAGCGGGAGCATAATGCTTTGGGGGATTTTCTCACAGTGGCCTGCAATCGTCGTCAAAGTGGAATGGCATCATTAAAAGGAGTAGTACATCAAGTCCTTGAGGAAAACATCAAACAGTCCGCAGAGAAACGTTCACTGCGGGTGAGCATTGGACGTAATCAGCACGAAAACGATTCAAACACACCGCCAAGTCAGTCAGAAATGGTTCCGGATAATGAGAGACGTTCTAGAAGTGGCAGCAAAAGTCCGGATCAAACCCAATCGAAATCTGTGGGGGTACTCAAGACCGGATGGATGGCAAAGGAAGCCTTCCAACCTCAAAAGACTGGAGACTTCGTGAAGGAGGAGTGGGCCAAAATCCTGTGAGACATGCAAAAACTTGTGGAGCAGTAAAAAACGTTGGAGGCGTAATCACAACAGAGGCCTTTTCCTTGATTACTAATGTGACATTGAACTGATCTAAGCCAAGGGTATCAATAATTCGGACAATGACATTTTTTTGTAATCTATCAATAAATATACCCCTGAAACATATGTATTTTCTATGAAATGTCTCTTGCAGTGTTCTTTCAGTGTTTGTCACATTATTATGTAACCTAGGCCTAGAAGAAACTCATTCCTCTCAATAACACATTCAAATAAATTCCAAATTTTTGGTAAGGGTAAATGAATATTTTGGGCTTAACTGTATGTGTATGTTAGAATCCATCCGTGTCAAACGGAATATTATCATGTGCGCTGTGAAGTTTTTGTGTTAGTTCTTTTTTTATTTCGACAACAACACCTGCCTGTCGTTCGCCACCCAATCCAAACCTTCAACGCACCGACTGGTACATTATCCACCTGTTTTTGCTGAAGGCGTGGGCGGAGCCTCCATCGCTCAGATTGAGGCTCGCCTCCGAAGAAGGGCAAGGGAGTGGTTTCCTCCAGCCAATAATGGACGAAGAGCGAGGAATAGCCGAGGCGCTCCATGCAATGGGAAGCCAAAAGGCAGAAACAGACTACGACTCTTCGGGGGGGGGGGGGGCAAGGCACCGACGAGGCGAACGCCACCCATTGCCAATGGGAGCGGTTACCTCAGGATGATCACTCCACTCGCAGGAGGGTTGAAAGAATTGTAGTGGGATCCTCCGTCTGGGTCGTCTGATCTGGTCGCTGGCCATTTCCGTCTTGGTGCTGGCTGCATCTGCCACTTCTCTTGGTTTTCTTTCTTGGCGCTTGGTGCGAAGTTGTCCGTGTGGGGTTCCGAGTCCCACTGTGGTGGGTTGGAGCATCCGATCTTCCCAAGCCCATTTCACAAGAATCCCGAGCTCCAAAGGGCAGAGGAGTGTCGGCAAGCACGTGCGAACGCGGCCAGGTACCTTAGCAGAATCTACCTCCAGTCGCGCTATCCTCCCGGGCTAGGAGGTCCGGAATAAAGGCCCGGCGGCCCCTCTATTTTCTTTTTTTGGTATGTGTGTCTGTCTGTTGGCCAAGTCTGATAAGTAGAAATTGTAATAAGCCGTATGATGCTCATTGTTCATTTTCTTGCAATTTCGTTATTAGTCTGCTCTGTGTCTCCCTCTCCACCCATTAAAAATAACCCTCGTGTTAAATGTCCAGTTCGTTGCCTCTTTCAATTTTTCCTTGGCCCAGTATAGTTTCGGGCTTGAGAGTAGTAAGGCCGTTTGTGCCGTAAATTGTCATGTGGACTGGCGTGGCTTTTTGGTAAATTTCCCGCTCGATTACGGCCCGGACCGAGTCGGTAACAGCGACTCGGTTTCGGACAAAGCCGGGCCGAGGGTGTGGGGCTTCCCTGTAAGTTAGATGGCTGATACTTAGTTAAATTGGGAAATAACAGTGGAGAGGCCTACACGCAATCTGAAATATTTGGGACCAGGTCCTTAAGCGACCCGTTCATCGGAGTTATCGGGGTGACGACTTCGTTCCGGGTGGTTTGGTGGGAGCGGGGCCTACTGCTGCTCATCTACGGTCGTTCCGCCAAACCGACCGGCCAAACACATTCTCGTCTAATTTGGGGTCCCAACTGGTCCTAACCTGTTCTTTTCCTCCTGATATACTTAAAATAAACCTTGCTTATTATGTTTTAATATTGTTAGCGGGCTTCTGGAGACGCAATCCATAAGGTCCCGTGGTGGATATATTCTTAAGTACAATGTGTAGTTGCCTCCCAAACACCCATTGTATAGAAGGAAATTAATGTGATTTCATTCGCGGCTGCGATCCTTTGAGTTAGGCCATTTTCTGCTTCTCACCTTTGTTTTGAGCCCCACTGCCCAAAAAACAAGCCAAACCAACGCCAGCAGCACTACCTTCACCAATCGCTACCACGAAACCTCACATCACCTCGTACGCCATTCACGGCAACCATGGCCATCGGACACCAGCCGAAACCCTCCACACCTTCTCCTACGGGCCAATTGACCCGACCACCTGTGGGCCGCCCGAGCGTCGAGCTGTCTTTTCAGCGAGACACGGAGACCGGAGGCAGAAGATGGGGTTTTCTGAGGATATTCGGATAGGAAATGATGCCAGCCCACATCTGATCCACCCAATCGGAAGCGCGCGGGGCGGCTAGGTCCGCCCAGACGCGCCTGAGAAATCGGCATAGATGCTAAGATTATGAGGATCAGAATGAATACACGCCCCTTTTCCTCTTTTCTTTTTCTCCGTCCAATCGGCGAGCGTGCTTCCGCCCCTGAGGTCGTTTGGAGATCCGATAATTGCATATGGTGGGTTCCCTGGAAGCCGATAAAAGGCGAGCTCAGTGGAGGAGCTCGAGGAGGTATCGGAGGAGTTCGGTGGAGAGCCAGTTAGAGTATGTGGGGCGAAGTCAGTAATCGAAGAGTATCGGAGAGTGTCGGCTGGAGCAGCCAGTTTAGCAGTATCTCGTGGCGAGGCCAGTAGAGCAGGATTCGTGAAGCAGTATCGGTGGAAACAGGCGATCGGCGGAGCGATGATCCGGTGGGCAAGACGGCTGCGGTGGGCGAACGGCTGGTGACTGGAGGCTCGCGTCGCGGGATTCGAGCGAGCCTAGCCCATACCCGTCCAGCATCAAACAATTCCCCTTTTCCCGCTGGCTGAGAGAGTGCGACAGAGGGGCCCGTTCCCACTACACCAGCAGTGCCACGGACGCCGTGCAGCGACATTCTGCGGCTGCGCCACGAGGGCGCGGGTTCAGGAACCCTTCGGGGTCTACGTGGGCCTGGCTGCTCATCCAGGTCAGCGCATTAGCCCGGCCCCCTCAGTCCTGACCTCCTTGCCTTTGAGGAAGGGGGTCTTTTTTCTTTGCTTTGGTGTGAATGCCGTGTTGTGCGCCGGTCTTGTAAGGTAGTAACTGTATAAGTGGTCTCCCGTGTTGTCTGTAAGTCGGTTTTAACTCATTTAATATGTGCATTTTCGTTTTTGTTCAATGTGATATATGGTGCATCGCTTATTTGTGATGATGATTACATGTCTGTCTGTTTAAGTGTGGCTATAGGTGTGATCGTGTGCCGCGGAAAGTAATGCGCATTGTGTGACACTGGTTTTCCCCGTTTCGCTTCGTCTTTTCTTTAAGTTGAAACCCTTCTCCATCCTGCTTCACGTAAGGGTTCGTGTGGGTGCAAAAACCGCCGGTAATAATATCTGAACCGGTCGAGTCGACGATTTAACAACCGCTCGGTTATCCCGATAGTCGGAACGGCCCGCCCAAGCGGCCTCGTGTGCGGAGACCGACCATGCGGCGGGTACGGAGTCGCCCGGTTTACCTATCCGCGGGGTACTTAGGGTAGGGTAGGTCGATTTGGCGAAGCAACCTATCCAACCGGTGCCGATTGGCAGATTTGTGGTGAGGTGAAAGGCCCACCCGTGACTGGGATCCCGGGGCGTTAGCCGGGGAGGGTCACACTCGATTGGTTCCGTCGGTGGGAGGCGGGTGCGCGGTTCGGTACAGCGTGGCCGAATCGCACGCCGACGGGCGCGAATCGCAATACACGGTGTTACAGAGTGTGATTCAATCCCCGGTTCCAA
>JAXMNL010000263.1:24807-37289 GCA_035128595.1 Eptatretus atami | reverse complement strand
TGTGTAAGGAACATTGTTATGGACACTGTCTGCAAGGAACATAGTTATGGACTTCGTGGGGAATATAGTTTTGGATTTTGTTTGTAAGGTACATAGTTATGGACTTTGTAAGGTACCAAGTTATGGACTTTGGAAGGTACATAGTTATGGACTTTGTAAGGAATATAGTTATTGACATTGTTCCTGAGGAATATAGTTATGGAATTTGTTTGTAAGGTACATAGTTATGGACTTTGTATGGAAGGAATATAGTTGTAGACTTTGTAAGGAATATAGTTATGGACATTGTTTGTGAGGAATATAGTTATTGACTTTGTAAGGAACATAGTTCTGGACATTCTTTGTGAGGAATATAGTTATGGACTCTGTAAGGAATATAGTTGTGTGCTTTTTGTATGGAACATAGTTTTGGACTTTGTCCTGAAAGAACATAGTTATGGACTTTGTTTGTAAGGAACTTAGTCTTGTACTTTGTTTGTGAGGAACATTTCTGTAGACTTTGTAAGGACCATAGTTATGGACTGTGTGCAAGGAATATTGTTTTGGACGCTGGCTGTAAGGAACATAGTTATGAACGTTGTTTGTAAGGAACATTGTTATTGACTTTCTTTGTGAGGAATATTGTTATGGACTCTGTCTGTAAGGAAGGTAGCTATGGACTTTTTGTATGGAACATAGTTATGGACTATGCCTGTAAAGGAACATTGTTATGGACTAGCCTGTAAGGACAATTGTTATGGACTAATGCCTGTAAGGAACATAGTTTATGGACTTTGTCTGCAAGAAACATGGTTATGGACTCTGTCTGCAAGGAACATTGTTTTGGACTCTGTCTGTAAGGAACATAGTTATGGACTCTGTCTGTAAGGAACATAGTTATGGACCGTTTTGTATGGAACATAGTTATGGTCTTTTTCCCAAAAGAACATCGTTATGGACTTTGTTTGCAAAGAACATATTTATGGACTCTGTCTTCAAGGAATGTAGTTATGGTCTCTCTCTGTGAGGAAAATAGTTATGGACTTTGTCTGTAAGGAACATAGTTATGCACTCTGTCTGCAAGGAACATAGTTATGGACTTTGTTTGCAAAGAACATATTTATGGATTCTGTCCGTAAGGAACATGTTTTGAACTTTGTCCGAAAGGAACATAGTTATGGACTTTGTCTGTAAGGAACATAGTAGTTATGGGCTATGACTGTAAGGATTATAGTTATGGACCTTTACTGTAAGGAACATGGTAATGGCCTGTCTGTGAGGAACGGAGTTATGGACATTTTTTATGGAACATTGTTATGGTCTTTATCCCAAAATAACATAGTTATGGACTTTGTTTGTGAGGAACATAGTTATAGACTCTGTCTGCAAGGAACATAGTTGTGGACTCTGTCCATAAGGAACATAGTTATGCACTCTGTCTGTAAGGAACATAGTTATGGACTATGTCTGCAAGGAACATAGTTATGGACTCTGTCTGCAAGGAACATAGTTATGGACTCTGTCTGCAAGGAACGTAGTTAGGACTCCTGTCTGCAAGGAACATAGTTATGGACTGGTCTGTAGGAACATAATTATGGACTCTGTCTGGAAGGAACATAGTTATGGACTCCATCTGAAGGAACAAGTTATGGACTCTGTCTGTAAGGAACATAGTATGACTCTGTCTGTAAGGACAAGTAGTTATGGGCGATGACTGTAAGGAACATAGTTATGACTGTCTGTAAGGAACATAATTTATGGACTATGTCTGAAAGGTACATATTTATGGACTCTGTCTGTAAGGAACATAGTTATGGACTCTGTAAGGAACAAAGTTATGCACTCTCTCTGTAAGGACCATAGTAGTTATGGGCGATGACTGTAAGGAGCATAGTTATGGGTCCTTACTGTAAGGAACATAGTAATGGATGTCTGTAAGAACATAATTATGGACTATGTCTGTAAGGAACATAATTATGGACTGTCTGTAAGGAACATAATTATGGACTATGTCTGTAAGGAACATAATTATGGACTCTGTCTGGAAGGAACATAATTATGGACTCTGTCTGCAAGGAACATAGTTATGGACTCTGTCTGCAAGGAACATAGTTATGGACTCTGTCTGCAAGGAACATCGTTAAGGACTGTGTCTGAAAGGTAAATAGTTATGGACTCTGTCTGTAAGGAACAGAGTTATGGACTCTGTCTCTAAGGAACATAGTTATGCACTCTGTCTGTAAGGACCATAGTAGTTGTGGGCTATGACTGTAAGGAGCATAGTTATGGGTCCTTACTGTAAGGAACATAGTAATGGATGTCTGTAAGGAACATAGTTATGGACTCTCTCTGTAAGGACCATAGTTATGGACTCTCTCTGTAAGGAACATAGTTATGCACTCTGTCTGTAAGGAACATAGTAGATATTTGCTCTGACTGTAAGGATCATAGTTATGGACCCTTACTGTAAGGAACTTAGTAATGGACTATATCTGTAAGGAACATTTGCTATTTAAACACTTCCCCCCTCCTGCCTGCCCCCCTCCCCTGCCCACCTCCACTTTCATACCACCTTATTGAGGATCCAAAACTCAATGCTTAATACTTCTGACTTACTAAAATGAGACTCAGTTTTGTCAGTCACCTTCGGAGATTCATTACAAGCTCAAAAGGCAAACAAAAAAGTGGAAATTGGAAACATATCGTTGAACGGAACCCGATGAGGTCCAGCGCTTATCACACTCAGCTATGCCTGTACCTCTCGCGTTGTAACGAGGGACGGGTTTTCCAACCTGGTGGCCAATTGGCCTTGGTTGTGTGTGCTGCAGGTTCGTTCCAGTTATACAAGTACAGCTCAGTGCTCAGACGTGACAATACAGTACTTAAAAAAAAGAATACAGCTGGTGACATCTTCCTTCCTACCCCTGTCCATAATAGTATGCAACTGCTGCAAGTCGCATGCAAAACGCATCTCATAAACTAAATATATTGCAACTTAATGCAGAATTAAAATGCAGGTTTCTATTTCGTTGGCAACTAAAAAGACGACATTTGTAATTGTCCCAAATTTGTTTTCATGTGGGTATCAAAACCACATTATGTGGGAGTTGCTTTGCCACTTGTATATTCTGAATTGGCGAGTCGGGGCCAGCACAGCAAATTAAAAACATTCTAGGATTGTTCAACGATGTGACTGAGACACCATGAATAATTGTTATATTGTTGTCACAAGCCCTGAAACACATTCCTGTTTTAAATCATCCATTTAGTGACATTTGACATACCAAAAATACTTCTTTTTTAATGGTACATGCAGCTTCCTTGCGAAATGCTCAGCATTTTTTTTTTTTTTGTATGTCTTGTCGAGGATCGTGTGAGAGCAAACACACAACGCACCTCATGGGGGCATGAGACAGGAGGGAGGGAGTGAGAAGGACACAACAGTGGGGAACAGAGACATTAGGAGATCTGTGAAGGGAGAGGGATGGGATGGGGAACATGGGAATAGAAGATGGACATTACAGAGACTTTCAAGAAGGAAAGCAGGGATTGAAGGAGGTGGGCCTGGGTGGATTATCGGGGGTAGAAAAGATCGATGATTTGGATGGGGGATGATAATAGGTGTGGGTGAACTGCTGTTTTGAAGGCCTGGAGGGAAGAATGGGGAAGAACAGATTGAGGGAGTTTATTCCAAAGGCGGGAAAAAAGAGGAATGAAAGAGTGAAGGTGAGCAGTGATTCGTGATTTTGGTAGTTTTACCAGAAGGGGGTTGTTGCCGGACCTGGAGCGCCCTGTGGAAATGTGGTGGGACAAATCGCAGAGAGAGCAGGGGGGGAAGCTGGAGAGGAGACGGTAAGAAGACAGAAAGACCACCGACCAACCTGCGGGATTGAGTGAGACACCAAAGACTCAGCCTCATTGCGGGAGATGCCAATGATCCGAAATGCCTTGGTTTCTACAGCGTGAAGCCGAGAAAGGTGGGAGGCAGGGACACCAGCCAGAGGGGAGAGCAGTACTCCATCAGGCTGCGGACAAAAGCTTTGTATTTGGTCAGAAGCTCAGGAGGGCTGAGAAGGGTTTGCACGACGGAGGATTCCCAGTCAGTGACTGGCTTTAGAGGCCAGGTTGGAAATGTAGCTTTCCCAGGAAAGATCATGGCAGATATTGAGACCCAGAAGCTTGAAAGAAAGGACTTCTTCCAGAGGATTGTTGAGAAAGTGGTGGGGGGGGGGGGGTGTCCAAACAGTCTTTTCGGAGAGACATTGTGAGAGTGTGAGATTTGTAAGGATTGAAGACATGTTCCACATGTTGGAACAGTTTGTGATTTTACCCAGATCTGCAGAGAGTGAAGAAGCTGCCGCTTGCCTGTTTGAGGGGTGCAGATGGTACGTCAGAGGGTGGAGTCATCAGCAAAGAGATATAGAGGTTTTTCCAGAGAGTCAGAGAGATCATTGATGAAAATCAGAAAAAGAACAGGGCCCAGAACGCTACCTTGAGGAACTCCAGTCTGGACAGGAAGAGGGGATGAAAGAACTCAATTTAGGGCCACACGTTGATTGCGACAGGAGAGGAGGTCTGTGAGCAATGAGTGGAGATTGTCTGGATACCATAGGAAGAGAGTTTGGTGAGCAGGGCAGGGTGCCAGACCGTGTCAAAAGCACGCGATATGTCTAAGGATATGGCACTGATTCATGTCCGGCATGGAGTATCTCCATCCATTGTTGGGAGAGCAGAAGCAGCATATCGAGGGTAGAGTGACCTGGTCTAAAACCAAATTGATGATTGGAAATAAGGCATTGGAGAAGAGGAAGGATTTAATGTCTGAAACGATGATGGATTCCATAACCTTGCTGATGATGGGAGAAGGCTAATTGGTCTGTGGTTGCAGGGATCTGTTTTTGGACCTTTTTATGTAGAGCGGTAATGTTTGCTGATTTCCAAGTAGATGGCAGATGACCTTGAGCAAATGAGAGGGTGAATAGAACAGATAGAGGGTGAGCAAGAGCAGAAGAGCAGGTTTTTAGGACACGTGGGCTGATGCCATCTGGACCGGTTGCAGAATCTGAGTCGAGGTTTGACAGTAAGCTCTCCACCTTAAGGAGAAATTTTACCTAGTCCAGTGACAGTTGTGTGCGACTGGGTAAGGTGGGTACAGAAAGCAATGGGTTTCGGACACAAGATTTCGATGCAAACACCGAGTTTAGGCATTCAGCCTTTTGAAGAGTGTTTCCTCTACTTGTCTGCTATTTCTTTTGTGTGCGTCTCTGCAGTTCTTTGTGCATCTTGTTACGTTCTGATCCATTCAGTGTACTTGCTCTTCCACGAGCCTCGACTATGATACAATTTTTTTAATAGTATTATATGACATGTGGAAACTGAAATGAACCATCCAAATGGAAAGTCCAGGTTTTCCCTCACATTTTTTGATGCTGTAATATCTTATTATAACATTTTGGACAACACCACATTAGAGGTGTCTATTCAATAATACAGTCCTGGCCATTTCGTCCAAAAACAGAAAAACACCTTCCTTCCTTTTGTTTGTATGCAACATGCGGCTGCTTACTGCATCATTTGCTGGCGGGCACAGCTGTGCTACTGATGCACTGCCCCTGTAAGTTTGAGCAGGAATTGGCATTTTGTTCAGAGTACATATGAAGGATTGCCTACTCTAACGCGAAGGACACCGTGGGATGTTTAACGTCCACAACTAATGCCAGCAGACGGGACGCACAGTTGAATGTCCATCCGAGGACGGCACACACAATGATGTCTCGCCCTGCCTAAAAAACGCAGAGTAACAGTATATAACTGGGTGGAGATGCTAATCAGACGAGAAATCTCGAGATGAGTGTGCCTACCTTTAGGCTATCCTGAAACCACCTTGCCACATTGCTGTGGAATTTATGACGTTTTTGCCACAATATTTTTTGAAGATTTGTGAAACCTGCCCAGAACCCAACGAAACAATGTAGGATCATTCAGGAAAGCTGTTTGAACACAAATGCCTGACACTCTTTCAACAAACTCAATCACTCATTGAACCTGTTATTTGTTTGAAGGAGGAATGTTCCAGGATGCACGCCGCCCACTAGCAACCCCCTCCTGGTGAAATTGGCCAAATCCAGAACCGCTGCTCACCTCCACTCATTTATTCCTCTTTTTCCTGCCAGTGGAACCACCTTCCACATTTTCTTCAATCTCATTCTTCCCTCCAGGCCTTCAAGTCTTCTGTTCACCATCATCTTAAGTCATCCCCCATCCAAAAAACCATAATATTTTCTTCACCTGTTAATCCACCCCACCCCTCCAAAATTTTGCTGCTGTATCCATCTGTACACCCTTGCGTTCTCCCTACCCTCATCATTACCTTGCATCCCTTGTTGTCCATCACTGTCGACTTTCTCCCTCAGCTGCTGTTGGTGTTTCCCTTTCTCCTGCTGTTTCCTTTGTTATGTTGTATCCTGATCTGTTCTGTGTCCTCGCTCTTCCACAGCCTTAACCATGTATAAAAAAAGAATAAATAATAGTAAACCTGATATATTTCTCAACAATTGCACAAGGTGTTAGTGAGAGTTGCAATCCTATTAAGTTTGAATTACAATCCCTTATTACAATCCCTTCATACTGCATTTATTTACTGCCCACGAACCCAGCACATCAGTTCTTATTCTGGATAACCATTAGTTATTTCCAATATTTAGTCACCACATAAATCAACAAACCATTCCTTTCACACCATGGGGCAAATTTAGGGCTGCCAAGGCAGTTTCATTTGGTTAAGGAGTACAATCCTGGATGTATAGGTCACCATTCAACACAGGATACCAAATGGCTTATTAACCCAGTAATCTGGTACTCATTTGCCAACCCCAGAAGGATGACAGGCTGAGTCAACCCACCTAGTGTTATTTCAACAGCAAAACAAGGGCTCAAACTCAGGACCCTAAAGATCTTAAGCCAGCCACCTTAACCATTGATCCACACAAGCTGTCACCACATTACAATATAAAATATATCTTCATCTCAAAAGTAGGCAAGCACAGGGCTAAACAAAACCAACAATGGATCTCATGTAAGGCAAGCAGGCTCGCCTAGACCAGTGGTCCCCAACCTTTACTGTCCCTTGGGAAACAATACTGTTGCATGAAAAGGATGTCGGGTGGGTGGGGGTATCCATAGCTGAACTGTGGTAAGTGTAACATGTTGCATGTTTTTCAAGTAGGTTACATTGTCATGTAACAAGGACCTGTCAGAGTAAGTCATTTTGTTATGTGGGAAAACATTCCATTGGTTGGAATTTTGGACAGGATGGTCAGAGTAGTATGTATGTGTAACACCTCTTCTTGTGGGTGGGGCAAGGTGAGGACTTCCTGTCACAAAAAGCGTGTCACATGTGTGCGAAATCCATCATGAACGTCTCTGGCCAGTGTGTTTCCAGCCATGGCGGAGCAGTGTGCTTTGGAGCGGAATTGGCAAAATATTAATTTCTATTGTGCTCCCCATGGGTGTGACAACCGGAGGATCACTCCGCCTAGAGAAGAGAAGAGAGAGGCAAGAATCCTTGGAGGATGAGGGGTGAAAAGAGAGGACACCAAAGGTCCCAAGTGCAAGAGAGAGGAAGAAGAAGACCCTCAAAGAGGGGGAGAGAGAGAGAGAGAGAGAGAAAAAGAAAGGGCACACCAGAGGTCTTGGCACGGAGTGAGGACAAAGAAGAAGGACCTTGGAGATAGGAGAGACAGGAGAAATACACATGCATGCAATGCAAAGAACACAAAATGTGGGTGAAGAAGAGATCAGCCTGGAAGAGAGGAGGGAGTACAGACCAGGAGGCTTCAACTGAAAGGACAGAAAGGACCACAAATGCTGCTTGAGGGGCTGGTCGTCGCTTGTGCTCCTGGGTGGTTGGTTTATTAATCGTGCCCTGTTGGCTTTCCTCATCTTGGGTGCTACTCGTTGCTGGTGCTGCTCGTGACTGTTTACTTTCGTCTATGGACTGACTCTGTCACTGGCTCTCATCGTCTTGCTCCTGGGTTCCAAAGTTGCATTGAGTCCTGTGTCCACCCTGCACATAATAGGTAAACGGAAGTCCCCACCTGCATTGTAATTCTTGTTTGTAAAAGTGTGTTCTGTGAGCCGAGAGTGGGTTAGATTTCGCTCTTTGTTTTCAAGGATGCATACAATTGTGTGTCCCCAATTCTCTCTTTGTATCTTTTGATTACTTGGTTTGTGTCCGAACCTGCTTGTCTCATCACCTCCCCCCCCCCATATTCAATACAAAATAACCCTTTAAAGTAAGAAAATGTTTTTGATTCATCTGCTTCCTGTGTATGTGTCGTCAATTTCTGCTCATTCGGGTGACCTTGGAACAGTAAAGAGTTGTAATTAAACACAGATACCATTTGGCCATTCCTGGGATGAAGGTCTCGGTGCTGAGGCAAAATGTGTTAATGTGGAACCTTCAGATGTGACAATAGGTAAAAAACATACAGTGACATCTTCCTTCCTATCCTGTCTCATCATGACAGAACTGCTGCAAGTCAAATCCAAAACGTCTCATAATAAAATATAATAGAACTTAACACACACTAAAAATGCACTTTTCGATTTTTCTTCGCAACTAAAAAGGCAACATTTGTAATTGTCCCAAAATGCAAACCACATCTTGACACAGGCTTTGTTTTTATGTAGTGGTGACAAAGCCATATTATGTGGAGTTGCTTTGCCACTTGTGTATCCTGAATTGGCGAGTCAGGACCAGCACAGCAAATTAAAAAAATTCCTGGATTGTTCAACGATGTGACTGAGACACCATGAATGATAATTAATTATATGTTGTTTTAAATCATCCATTTTCTCACATCGTCACACCAAATATTTTTTAATGGTACATGCTGGTTTCCTTGCTTAATGCTCAGCATTTCAAAAGTTACAGCATAGACAAATGCTGGGAAGGCAAAGGCGTACCATTCCAATATAACCCTTGCCAAGAAACTGCTGCAGCAGCACCAACTCCTCTGGTGGTGGTCATCATGGCAAGTTAGCTGCCGGGTAGCTATCAATTTCTTGAAGCACGACTGTGTCGCTGATGCAGTGCCCCTCCACAGTACACACCACTGGAACTGGTGTCATTCGCCAACCTCGGAAGTATGACAGGCTTGAGTCAACCCCCTGGTGTATTAACAAGCGGCCGACGGGGCTTGAACTCGGATCCTAGGATCCCAAGACCACCACCCGAACCACTGAGCCAACATCAGGCTCACCAACTCTCTGAAATAGAGTACAGTCCATCAGAATCAAAATCACATACAGAAATTTAGAACAAAATGACAACCATAGCAGGTATTGACAAAAAGTGCATAAGTTGTAAACAATATTATAGCCCCATTGAGTTAGTCCAAAACGGGACTTAGGGATTGGGTCTCGTGTGTCCCGTCCATTCATCATCCGTCCACAGCCATATTTCGACATGTATGACCGAATTTTGGTTCAAACTGGCACAAAGACAATACAGCGGCAACATCATGCACATAATTTTTGTTGTGAGTTGATGAATGGCCGACTGGTGGCCATTTTAGAGTTGTAAAAAAAATCATATTCACACACGTCCACACCAGTTTCTTGGACATGCATTTACCCGCTCTGTTTCAAACTTGCACACAGCCTAGAACTTATGGCTTACAATAGCACATCATTTTATTTCAGTTAGAATCCAAGATGGCGACTGGCAGCCATTTTGTTACTTAAACATGTCGCCAACCTTTTTCTTTGACATCATGGTCCCGATTTTGTTCCAACTTGCACAATCACAGTAGTGATGGCAGGCAAGTGGCACCTCACTTTTTATTTGCAGTCGATCAAAGTATGGCAAGGTAGCTGGCAGCGCATTTAGTTGAAAAAAATCCCGGTATTGAACATGTCCCACACCATTTCTCCAGACATGCATGGTCCGTTTTGCTCAACACTTGGGTGAATGTATTGCTATGTCTTTTTCGTGAGATAGGAATGTCATTGGTATGTGTTTAATGTTTGTGTCGTCAGCCTCTGTTCTGAATGGGTAATGTTTGCCTTTGTCTTGTTTCTCCTGTTTTTGCTTCATGAGTCAGCTTTGTAGGTGTAAAGCTAGAATAACCTCGTCAAAATCTGCTGTCAACACCAGGAGCCTGTCGTTGAAGTTCTGGCCAAGATCTTTGACTGTGCTGATTGTCCCCAGGCTTTCTTTGCCATCTGTGACGAGCACCAATTCCATCCACAATGGCAATTTTGGACTCTCCGAGGGTGTGAAGATGTTTCTGCTTCACAACAATGTTCCTCAGATGCTGGTGCTGTGCATTCTGTGGGTTTCATTGGTTTTTTCCAGCTTTTCCAGCAAAATGTATGAGCTTCGAACTTGTCAGTACATGGAAGGATGGATCCATCTGGGGCAACAATGCCCTGGGAGTCAGAGTAACTCCCTAGTTCCCGACTGCATTCTTCTGATCGATGTCCCAGTTCGATCTGGCTTAGAAACCAAAACCGACCATAGAGTTATTTTGTTTCTTCAATCCACGATTGTCACGGACCTTGAGCAGTTTGCTTCTTTTCTGATCAAGAACATGGGGTTGTTCTGCTTCTTGCTTGGTGCTCCAGACTGACGTCTCCATTGATGCGTTGGCACGTTACTCTTCATACAGTTTCTGCCACTTTCGTCGACATTCAAAATGTTGCGGGAACACTCTCTTGGGAACATATGCATGTTCATGTAGTTGTATAAGCTGATGCCTTCTGCATTCAAAGGGATTCCATGACTCATATGGCAGCCTTGAATCTGTTGACAGCATCATAGCTCCTTTCTTGTCAGCACTTGGTTGTATCATCATGGTGTTCTTGTGGTTTATGAGCAGTGACCCAAATGCCCTTTAAACTCTGTTGAGAGGCGTGACATCTCTGTGTGGCCAGAAAGACACGCTGCCGTGCATTGGAATTATTGAAATACCAATTACCCAGGTGTACTCTTCAATCATCCTATTTAGTTGTTCGCATGTGTGGTATGTGCCAATGGAGACAAACGGTAATCATCATACTCTTCGTGCTATATTCCCGTCTGAAGTTCTACCGCCAAGGTTTCGGATGACTTCTCTTCAGCTCTGCATGCTGCGATGTACCGTGGAAAGGCCGTTTGTATTTTTTATCCGATCTAGGGTGAAGAAGAGCTTACTTAGTGCTCTCCAGCTATTGCAGGTGGAGAACGAGATTCAGAATGTCTTGAGCTTCGACGAAGACAGATGGTTTCAACATGGGGAGGTAATTTGTTATACTTGAAGACATTGCTTTAGAAGCATTTTTCAGCTGCTTAATAACAATCTTCGTTGGTGAAGGGTTTGAAGGCAGCGCGGTCATTGGCATGAAGCGACTGCATTTTGGACTCGTGCTTCTGTCACTGCTTGATCTTGCACAGACTTCTGGACTTCATTCCTGCCTTTGAAGCCAGATGGAATTTGAGGTTTTGGCTTTTCTGTGAGAAATTGTCTGCATGAGAATTCTGCAGAGCCATGTACGCTATGATGTGTCACTAAGAGTTCTCTTGTAGTGGCACACTTCAAGGATCTGTCATGTTGTGGCAGAGACATATACATCAGCCTCATTCACGATATCTATTCGCAGCATATTCAATGGACTACCTAGTGCCCTCAGTGCAGCCATCACAGTGTTGGTAGCTCCCCAGCCTGGAAAGAACTGTTCTTTTCAGATCATCCCTTGAATACCGCAACTGCATGCCACGCTTCTTGTTTAAAGCCATGTTCGAAGGTATCAACTGTTGGTATTCTTCACCAACCGACCAAGCCTCTTCAACTGGGATGCTTGTACAATCACAGTCAGCATTGTAGACCACTCATGTGCACACTTCTGGCAGCAGCGGTAGTGCACAACTTGGGTCAAGGATTGGCCAGATGACAACGAGTGACTTGATCCAGCCAACCAGGGATACTGCTCTGTTCTCCCATTATTATTTTTCTCTAGACAGTGCAGACGCGCTATGATCCGCCTAGGGTGGTCGTTCATAGACTCCAGCAACCCCTGTGGTGTCGACTCAAAATTCTCGTGCCTCTCTTGACTAGTCCAGGTTTTTTGGTTTGCTACATGGGCTTGATGGGTACATGATTATGGGGCAAAACTGATAGATTATTTGCTCCTATAAGTTCAGACTGGGTGCGATGACTTCCCCTGGAGCATGGCTTCTGATACACTTGCAGTGATTGTCCCCATGTGTGGTGCGTCCCATAGCTGCTGTCTCGGCGAAGTCCTGTATTGTCAAACTACGCAAATAACACAAGGTTTCCTTTTTTGAGGAAGGGTGGGACGTACAGGCCATCGAACCGTCTTGTGTTTTCCACAACAGCATTGGCCTATAGCTGTTTTCCAAGAGCAGTGACCGACCTCTGGTACACACAATAGTTCTGGTGAATGAGAAGTCTAATTAGTTTCTTCGTTCCTGGTGTCGTATGAAACGGTAAGTAACATGA
>JAXMNL010000262.1:66457-85968 GCA_035128595.1 Eptatretus atami | reverse complement strand
GACATCTATCTATAATTGCCATGCCTAATCTATGTGTGTCCGTGTGGTGTGTGGTGTGTTGTTGTCTGTGTGGGTGTGTGTGTGTGTGTGTGTGTGGTGTGTGTGTGTGTGTGTCTGTATGCGTACCGCGAGTTTCTCTGACGGACCGCCGGTTCGCGATTCGCGATTGAAACTCTGCCCAGGAAAATAATCTGCTGGGGCCCTGCGGATGTGCCTTTTCAGGTTTGATATCAATTCGAGACGAGCGTTCCCAAGTTACGGCATTTATCTGTCGACCAATGACAAGACACGTGCCTATGACCGTCACCAATTAATGTTAATTTATTTATTATTGTTTATTTGTTTTGCACCGATTGAACGGTCCGGCATCTGCTATTTGAACTTGCCAGGAATATTGCCGGGACCCGCGGATGTGCTTTTCAAGGTTTGATATCAATCGGACGAGCGGTTCCCAATTATGCGCCATTTTCTGTCGACCAATCGACAAGACAACGGTGCTTATGACGTCACGAATGACGTCACAATTAATGTTTATTTATTTATATTTTAATTTTTTTGCAGTTTGACGGTCCCGATCTGATTGAAATCTTGCCAGAATATTGCCGGGCCCCGCAGATGTGCCTTTCAAGGTTTGATATCAATCGGAACGAGCGGTTCCTAAGTTACGGCCATTTATCTGTCGCCAATGACAGGACAGGTGCTATGACGTCACGAAGATCGTCACAATTAATGTGTTATTTATTTATATTTATTTTGCACGGATCGAAACTTGCCAGGAATATTGCTGGGACCCAGCGCGATGGTGCCAGTTTTTCAAGGTTTGCATAATTAATGTCTGTGCGTGCTCTTAATATTAAATGTCTGTGTGTTTGATAGCGCGTGTGGGAGAAGAGGGGGGGGAGAGAGGGGGGCGTCACAATTCAAGAGAGGGGGAGAGAGGAGGTGCGAGAGAGGGGGAGAGGAGAGAGGGGCGTCAACGAATTCAAGAGAGGGGGAGAGAGGAGGTGCGTGATGAGGGGGGTGGCGGAGAAGAGGGGAGGAGAGTTATATAGATTATCTATCTATAATTATAGATCGGCGAGAGAGAGGGGGAGAGAGAGGGGGGCGTCACAAATTCAGGAGAGGGGAGGAGAGACAGGTGGGAGAGAGGGGCGTCAACAGATTCAAGAGAGGGAGAGAGGAGGTGCAGAAAGGGGCCGAAGAGAGGGGAGGAGAGTTATATAGATAATTATCTATCTATAATATAGATAGGCGAGAGAGAGGGGCGTCACAATTCAAGAGAGGAGAGAAAGGAGGAGGCGAGAGAGAGGGGGCGTCACATATTCAAGAGAGGGGGAGAGAGGAGGGGCGAGATAGGTGGGCGAGAGAGGAGGTGCAAGAGGAGGGGGGCGCAAGAGAGGGGAGATCGAGTTATAATACGATATCGTATTATAATTATAGATTATGGCGAGAGGAGAGAGGGGGCGTCAGAACAATTCAAGAGGGGGGAAAGAGAGGAAGGGCGAGAGGGGACGAGAGAGGAGGACGAAGGGGGACGAGAGAGAGGGGGCGCAACAATTCTTCTTCTTTTCGTTGATATGGTCACAATTTAAAGAGGGGCAAGAGAGAGGGGGAAGAGGAGGTGCGAGAGAGGGGGAGAGAGGATGGGCAGAGAGGGGAGGGAGAGGGGGTCGAGAGAGGGCGAAGAGGAGGCAGAGAGGGGAGGGAGAGAGGGGGGGGCGAGAGAGGAGGGGGCGAGGGAGGGGGCAGAAAGAGGAGGGGGAGAGAGGGGCGAGAGGAGGGCGTCAACATATTCTTCTTCTTCGTTTGATATGACGTCACAATTGATGCTGGGGACCTGATACAGGCACGAAGACTGCACAATACTGGCACGCCCCTACGGCCCGCACTGGTCTTCTATAATTCCAGCAATTGGTGTCTGTCTGTCGCTGTGACGCTGTTTCTCAACGCCACTGGTCCGATCTAATTGAAACTTGCCAGGTATATTGCTGGGACCTGAGTATGTGCCTTTTTCCACGGTTTGATATTAATCGGACAAGTGGTTCCAAGTTATGGCCATTTATTTACCAACCAATGACAGGACAGTGCTATGACGTCACAATTCTTCTTCTTCTTCGTTGATATGAACGTCATCAATTGACGCTGGGACCTGAGTATGTGGCCTTTTCAAGGTTTGATATAGTTTCTTCCATCCGTTTCAGCTTTCTCAGTTAAGGCCATGTTATTTACCAAACCAATGACAGGACACGGTGCTATGACGCACAAATGACGTCACAACAAAAATTTTTTTCACAGTACGGCCACGCAAGTACGGCCACGGCACGTTATCGGACACGCACATACGGGCACGCACTGGTGTTTTAAATTCTTAGTGATGGGGAATAATGTTTTAAATTTCAACTTGATTGGATGTATGGTCTGGCAGCCAGAATTATTAATTTTTTGATATGGGTTTTTAAAAATTAATTTTAATCAGCCTAACTTGGCTGTTCCTGACGGGCTTTGAGGGGAGGAGTAACAGCTGAAATGCGAATCATTCCAGGTTCCTACTGATGACTTCATCTTTTATTTTTGCTTGTTTGAGTCCTTCTGATTACTCCAATGCAGGACTGTATCTGTTTGGTCTTCCATTTGATTTGAATTTATTTAAATCCCATTCTAAATCAATTAATAATTAATAATAAATAAAAAAACTTCATGGGTCAGGGTCAGGTGTCCGATCAAAGTGGGGTTGCATCAAAGCGGGACTTCTTGGAACCCGGTCATCACTGCCAGCAGTTATAAAGTGGCAGTTCTAATTATGTCTCTTATTCATTATGTAACACACCAACACAAACGTCACACAATATACACAACAATAAAAGTACACCAACACCACACAAACAAGTCCTGGCGAGGGTCTGCAATCTCTGATTGCTCTTTTCTTGTTTATCAATGTGTTTTTTTTATATAAACTCGTGTGTGCCCGTACGTGCGTGGCCGTACGTGCAAAAAATAATAATTGAAAATAAAAAAATACTTTCAAACGCACGTGCCAGAAACGAACAACCACACAGGTCCGTTCCCTTATCTCGCTCTCAACAAGGTTATGGAGAAGACACTTCATGACACAGATAGGTGAGTTGACAGACGAGGCATTGGGATGCCATCATAGAGGTGTTTTAAATTCAACTATTTATATATTCGACGAAGTCTAGAACCTAGACTGCGATCAGATACGAAAATCTTATATGAATAGATTTCTTAAAGTAAGCTTCACCATTCGAGTAGACCGAGGCTGATCTCGAAAGAGATATAGTGCGTTGATATTCCATACTGAACTATAAATAGTCGTGGAATCAGACAGATTATTCCACAACGAAATACACAGGTGGAGAGTGAGCCTGGTTGCGGGTGTCAATGAACGAAAACAACCGGCATTTGTGGAATTATCTTTAGCGAGCTAAGAACACATTCCACGATGACCTGTAAATTCTAAAATCACGGTCAGAGGAGTAAACAGTACAATTCAAGCTACTTTTAACTACCACGATACATCATCCTACCACTGTTCCAATTAATATGTATGGCCGGTTCCGGCACATGATATCATCGCGCCTCCAAAGCAATAACTATACCCATCATAGACATTGGTCCCGATACGACGCTCTATACTCCCATTAAATAATAACCACGCGTTAAGATAAGACTCCCCGCAATTCCCTTTGTTGCCACCGTTTCGGCCCCGATACGACCCCCAGCGGCTTACGCGCATGTGTCCTGTCATTGTTTGGTAAATCAAATGGCCACGTGCTATGACGAACAGTTGCCGTATGTGATTGGAGATCCTCAGTGCTCCAGCATCTGTTGACATTCCCTACTCTTCTCGATTTCATTGTCATACATTCTTGCTTTATCGTCGAGCTCAATACTGAGGAGTAGAGACTTCCGAGGGGTTCTGCGGAGCCAACACGTGCAGCACGCGCCGACGCACGTGAGTATTCGCCGTGGTGGAGGCGGCATCCAGGGAAGACAGGCGTGGCCGGTACGCGCAAAAAAATATCTAAAAAGCTTTCAAAACCGCGAGCAGCACCATCAGCCACACATGAGAACAATCAAGACCAACGCGCAGCCTGCGAGATGACAGGATCCTCGAACAAGAGCCTCTGCCGCAAAGCTCGAGACTCGGATTGTTCCTTTCACTCTCCTGCAGCAATGCTCTCCAACTGGTAAGCGTGCCGTTGGGATGAGATTTGCTGGTTGCTTGAATAAAGGCATACGGTCGGCATTCGAAAATTAAAAACTTGTACAAAGACAACGAGCCATTGCACAGGGGATGTCGCTTTGTTCATCTCTACATCGCCTCGAAGCAATGACCTGCAATATGCAGCACAACGGAGAAGTGGGCACGCAGTGGCTGTGGTGCCAACATTGAGTGTTACTACTAATATCTCGAGAGAGTATTATTCAAAGCCGAAGAGAAGGAATCATTCTCACAACTATCCGAATCCGTAGAGCACGTTACGAAGGGAGTACAGGGATAGCCACTCGAAGGACCGTCTGCCGCACACCTCGAGAGTGATCTCGTGAGCTGACAAGATTGATTCCTCAATGATTCCGATGACGATCAGAGCTCGGTTGGCGCATTGAGAGAAGGCACCTATAGGAACCACAAGTCTCAAAGACGGACTAGCACGTGAGTCTGGTGTTTTTGCATCAAAGCGACATAATGAGGGTCAAAATAACCCATATAAAACTGGAGCCATCGAGAGAAGCCGTTTGGCAAAGCACGACTTGGTGCTCGAAACAAGGAAACTACGAGCAGGCAGGAAAACGATGACCGATATCTAAAGAAAAACAACAACCACACCACATTGTAAAGCAGCTAATCAGCAAAGATAGTGCAGCAATACCGTGCGGCACGGCGTTCTTTTCACCCTCACTAGCTGTGATTTTCAAAATGAGATGCGACGGTTATACATCTCAACTACTCGATTCCAGAAGAACATTCTACCATGCTGACCTTGTTAAAACTACACTTCCTTGGTTCTCAGTTATTCCAAGAGGTTCCATTTCTATATTAATAATTAAAATCTGATCGTTGCATTCAATTCAACTTGATCAGGAACCACTGTCTGATCGGTTGGTATATATGCCAAACCCTATGTGAAAACGATGCACATATGAACCATCAGGGGCAACGCGAGCGCGGGTGACCCTCACTCTGGGTCATGACCGGTCCTGCACGGTTCCTGTTGGAAACGTGCTCGAGGCCGGCAACCCGCTTTCGCCAGCCAGTGATACCTAGTCATCCACAACAGAGCTAAGGGTACGAAATGGCACACAACACTGTTCTGGTCCTGTGCATTGTGTTTATCTTATCATCTTACATCGAAGCCTCAACTTGTGACATGGTTTACGCATCGAACACAACTTACCGGGTCAGTCCCTCGCTGCATGCCGCGGGTGTTCCCACAGACGAAGGACAGTCTTCTTGCCTCTCCACGGCGAGCCGCAATCAAGGCAAGGGGTGCCTGTGCTAGTTCGGATGCTCGGTCGGAAACTCGCGCGCGGTGGTGCGCATCGCAGAGCATGATTATGACATTGAGAAACATAGCGAGCTATATTCGGTAGTTGTGTCGCGCGGCGGGCAGTAAGCGAGGCCGCACGAGCCCTCAGTGACAGCCTTCATCCAAGTCGCCCTGTGCGAGTGCATGGTCCGGGAGAGTGCTTGTGCAAGCACAATTGATGACGGACGTTGGTATCAGGTATATGCGAGGAGGCACGATTCCAATATCATCGAGGGCTTTGGGGCGAAACATTCGCAGACCATTGAGGATGTATAACTCATTCCAGAATGACTGGCAGAGTATGTCGGACAATCCGTCCGGCCGATTCGCTACGGCGCGGCGTATGCATGCAGTGGATCGCGGCCGCCCCTCTATATTGCAAAGCGGCCGATTTCGGCCGTTGACGGACATTCGCTTCGTGTATTATTGCAACCGCTCCAAGCTTCATGAACAAACCCACCAGGGTCATCAACTAAAGAAATGGTGGGCCGAGGCCGAGTGTTCGTAAGTTGGTTGTCTTAGCTCGCTCGTTGTGCTAAGATTCGAGCTCAACTTCCGTTCTCTGCCAACTGGCGTCACATCCTGGAGAGAAATCGAGAATCTCAGATAACAACAACATCAACGTCACTCTACCCTGCCTTCTGTCGTCAATCGCTTGGACTAGCCGCAATCTGGCGTACTCCGTCAACCTCTCACCATCGCGGCTACGACATGCTCGCCTTTGAGCTTTCATCCCATGAGGGTTTTGTTCTTCATCTCTGCGCTCTTCCCGGTCTTCGCCCGACTCATCTGGGAAGAGCTCGCAGCTCGCTTCCGCGCAATATAAGGCATCGGCTTCGTCGACGACCGATCGTAAAGACCTCGCAACATTCATCTCAGCAAGCGTGGATATTCCTCCACTGATTTTACATACAGACATATTCTCTCCCTCTCCAGCAAATCATCAACAATAATAATGGTTTTAAATTCACGCGATTGACATTTATTTGCATCGCTGATCGTGTCTCATCTCTGGAAGTGATATTCCAGATGTCTTATTTAAACTTCAACTCAGATTAAAATTCATTCCCCCACGCGCATATCATATCCTCAGGGGCTCGCGAGGCTGACACGTATACCCGGAACATATATGAGCCGAGCAAGCCAAAGGGGCCTATGCTGTGATCTAAACTCCCAGCATCGTGAACAAGAAGGCTGGAGTCTTGGCACTCAGTAATATCTGTCTGGCCAGAAGGGAAGGAATGTACAAGCAAAGACACACATTCTTCTCTATACGCATCTTCTCTCGCTCCGACACACTCTTTATTTCTTTTACCCCTGACTGCTATTATTCCCCTTGTTCACTATATAGTAGCGGTGTAAGAGGCTCATGATAAGTCCATGTTGTCGAGACACAAAAGAGGAAAGAGGCTGTGTTGCGTAATATTGATCTCCTATCTGAAATCCAATTGAGTCCGTATTGAAGTGTGAGATTAGTTAATTTTTCAATAAATTAGCATGTCAAAGTGAGGCCCAATGGGAGCTATTGCTTCCGAAACAAAAAACTGATTGGCGCAATGTTTTTTGTGGAAAATGTCGCGGGGAGTACTTGGTATATAATGTGCGAAATGAGTCAAGGCTGTTAATCGAGGCTGTCGAGATATCGTAAGATTAGGGCGTAAGCAATCCTATAACTGATAATGGTATCGCGCTGGGGTGGAACACGATGAGATGACCGAGATGCGGCGATAGAAGAATCTCGATGCACGGAATGGTCGCAAGCACGATTTTCACATATCAAAATATGACATGTCATAATAGTGCATATCTCTCACATCGATCACCGCTATATATAATCGAATCTGGTATGGATGTGTGCATACTAGTCTATATTCTTCTATCTGAGTAGCACCTAATCCTTATGTAGTGCAGTTGGAGCAGCACATGTGGTGGGTCTGCATAATATTGAACAGATTTCCGAAGTGAAGACCTGCTGGGACCTCTGATTAGGTTTAGCATTGGATTGAAAAGCCTTTCCAGCTTATTACTGTTCATGATGTTCCGTATATAACTCAGAAATAACATCTGACCAATCTCTAAATCCTGAATTTGAAAATGTTGGCTGCTACACAAGATGACTAGGATTTAGCTTACAACTTATGCAAATTACCTGAACTTATCATTGAATCACATCAGACAATCACGTACTGTCAATACACCAAACTCTTCTAGTGTTAGATATTATCAAGATCAGGCTTGACTGAGTGAACTCACAACACCTGGGTTATGCATTCAAGTGGGACAAGCTATCACAGCTCGTCGTCGCGAACTGATTGGGCATCGCGAGAACAGCTGACTTCTAAGGCCTTGGTGGATAAAATAGCTGAGTAAACTCCGTAAACAGTCATTGAATTAATGCAGATTCATGTAGTGCGATGAGTTGGAAAATAGGCATAAACCTCATCTCCCTGAACGCGATATAGAGTGAGAACCTAATATGTTTGTACACATACTCATGGGAGAAAAGGTTAAAAGAATCTGTCTTACGTTACGGCTGGAGGCGCTTAATGCTACAAGGACTGGCGAGAAAATACAAGCCTCTATCATGGGTGGGAATAACAAAAGAACATAGAATGAGCCCCCTATTGCACAACCACACCCTCACACTGATGCCCCAGGTTCAAACTGGTCCTGAACAACAAGACAAAAGTCATCAGTATGGGCGCCGAGCAAGGTCTTGCTCAGATAATTCCTGATAGGGTTTGCACCATCATTACTTGCAACCGCACCCACTAATTCCAAGGAGCAACTTTATTACAATGAAGAACTCTATTTTATCACAACACAGGAGGTTATGCAGATATGAGACAGATTGTAACTCCTTCGTACATACGACTACATTCATGGGACTCTAGGCAATCGACTCTGCGCACTGCAGATACTTCCGCAAGTCAACGTTTTAGGCACGGTAACTGACCCTTAGCTACGACCCCTTTGTTGATCTCCTGCAAAGCATTCGGTTAGTGAATCGAGAATGTCCCTCTGGAGGATTCTTGGTTCGTGGGGTGCCAGACAAGAACGGAGGTCAAATCACGTCTGATGTCTGAATTTTACTATGGTACTAGATGTGGGTTCCATCTCTGACTTATTCCAGTTGTTAATCTCTGAGTTTTGTCAGGGAATGTAGTGGCCCCCACATTCTTGCGAACCTGCTTGTATGGCACGATATTAATGGAGGACGGAATGTTCATGTATGAGTGTAAGTTCTTGCGACTGAGCAAGACCAGTTTTCTATTTTGGACGTCAACATTCTTCTTGCCCAAGGATCTGGCAGAGATGTGCGAAGCATGCACTTTTGAGCTGAAGTGACATTCACCTGATTCAGGAGGGCCTGAGCTGACACAGAGGTACTAAATCCTATTGGGCCCTTCTTGTAGGACATTGGAGATGACCACACTGCGTTATCATCATGATCCAGGTGTCGCTTCATGCTGGATCAAAGTTTATGCAGACATCTCTGAGATGATTTCACGGCTCATAGTGCTTGTTACAAAGTAAGCATCTCATTTTGGATGCGCTGTCCTGTTCCGGCATTGTTTTTTGTGGCTGATGCATCGTCTTGTTATGCTCTGTGGCAGAGGACGATTCTCATCTTTAAACTCTCTGTGTGTCCTTCTCCACTACTGCTCTGTTGATTGATCACTCTCATTGATCTCCGCTTGGCTTGGAGTAGTTCCTAGATGTGAGGTAGCGCACCCCCCTCAGCAAGGCATCGCATGGTTGGTTCGAACGGACTTGCATGGTTCACCCTTTCCTATAGGCGCTGGGAGGTCCAACTGGATATCACTGAGAGCGAGTATTCTTGGTCTATTCGAGTTCCGATACATCCTGACTTTTCAAGCACGTCGCTTTCACACACCAGAATCGATATCGTGAGACTTGGACGTGATGAGTGACTCGAGTATATTGGTACAGCTGAGACATGAAACCCTTGACAAGCACATTCTACGCTTCACACAGCTGGTCTCTATTGGATGAATTCGTGTGCGCTATACAGCAACGGTTCGGCACAAACAGCTGCGTGTCTCACAGAGAGTGTGGGTTAGCCTGAGAGAGAGACTCAATATTCGAGCATTGCTTGCAGTTAACCGAGGTCTAGCCTCTAGAACTCTACGAGCATCAGCTGCACGTGCGTCGAGATGGAATTACGTGGCTCGTTTTATTCCACTGACTCTCTGACAATGCATTGACCTCCTGCTCACTACACGGCATCCCTTTCTCCAAGCCCAGGCAATGTAGCGATACCTTGGTAGATTCTTGGCAGTGAGCTCATATCACTCCGAGCCGACACCCACTGAATGGCTCATTAACTGGTCCAGTTTTGCTGCAAGGTCCTTGAGTCATCGCCGCATCGTCAACCTAAAGGTAGGTAGGGATTGAGCTGCCAGGCTTTCTGCCTGAGATGAGTCTAGACGGAGAGGTCACCTCACCGCAAAGTTTGCCAATGTGTGACGGAAATAAGTGGGAGCGCAGTGATCTCTGACTCCTAGAGAGACCTAATGCCACAAGCATGGCTAACCACTATCTCCAGAGCCATGAATGGTCATAAAAAGTCCCCGAGTTGGTGGATAACTGCTTATTTTGTAGATTTACATATATATCCATCTAGCATTTCAATCCTAAGTTCTAAGCGTACCTCATTTGTCTGACCTTCTGTGGGACCTGGAATGATAATTATGACGTTTAAAAATCCAGACTTTTTTAATCCTTTTCTCTTACACATGTAAGTACATACACCAACCTTCCTATCTGAAACAAATCTGAACACAAATATATTGTCAGAACCAATCTATCAAATAAGCAAAAGTAGAAAGTCTTGGTGTGCTTTGAGTGAAATTGTCACTCTATTCAAATCATCTGGGGATTGCTATACGCAAAGGCCATGTCATATGGCATTTGCTTCCCTTCACATCAATGAAGAAGAAGACCAACGGGGATCCATTGAGCTGAAGTTTTTCTTTCGGCAGAAGCGTCGTGTGATCTCACTCTAATGGCCAAAGACGTCCCCCCCATATCCTTGGTATTAAAACACTTTCAATACCGGGCCACACAAACACACACACCACATTCACACATCATCCTACTACACACATAATGTCAGACTTGCCGTCCAAAGTCAAATTCTCTGGCCTTCTTTGGCGTTGATGACTCAGCGATTAATCAGAAATCATTTATAATAATATAAGTGCCTAATCTTTATTACCTAAGATAATGCACAAGATGTAGCTAGCTAGAGACGATACTATGCGAGCGATCGAAACATAAATCACGACACAAGAGAGTCAATGTTAATCATAGACACTGCGAATATAATTAGCCGTACACTACCGCTTGAGAATCTCACGGAGGATAGTATCAGTGTAGTAATCGAGATACCTCTTCATTAACTAAGGCACTGGTTACCGTATGAAATAGTGCAATCTGAGCAGGGTTCAGGCACAACAGCTGTCCTTCTTACGTCTCTCTGGTATCTCTCGACTAAGATAGCACATCAACATTTTCTTTGGAGAAGACAGTGGAGAATATTCCAACACCTAGCTTGGTTCCAATTGCATTCTATCACTCGTACCAATCGCAGGAGTTACAAATACCATACGATTGCTAGAGCGAGAGCGTAAAGAATCATGGTTCATCCACCTTCCATTACAAACATGATATTTGGGAGATCCTCTTTACGTGAATCCGTTTGCGAGTGTAAGAATCTTTGATATGAGGGCTGATATGTCAAAAAAAACTCGTCTATCATGCCTGCGCCAACAGAGGCGTAGGAACAAGTGACCGCATGTGCTTTTCCAAATGCATTCACAGTGCTATCTGGTGTGTATGACGATGTTGTCAGTGATAAGGAGTTCTTGTTATTCGAGGAAACCAAGCACTTAGAAAGAACTCTAACAGCCCTGCAGTGGCTCGACGGATCCCTAGTTAATGGCTGAAACAGTAATTTTTGCTGCTTGAACAAATTAAATACATGGTCACTTCTAAACAGAGATATCCCCATCTAGGTTGAAATGCTGTGATATGGTTGAGAAACCGATAAATACCATCCATTCCTCGAGCATCAAGTGAGTAACATCGTTTATATTATTAAAATGCAAAGACCATACTGTGCTTTGACCCCAACAGCCAAGTTCCAGTTATGCCACATCTATCGGCTGAAGAGATGGTGCGACCAGAGTGCGTCCACTCAGTAAAAGAATTGAGGCCACTGAATGCGATCAGCCATAACATCGTTTGAATGTCTTCCAAAGATAGTAGAGGCAGGAGTTGGAGAACAGATAGTTAAATAAGAGAATCTGAAGAACACAAGAGATGAGATAAAACTCAGGGAACAATATGGACAGACCTCAACTAGACTCGAAAGCGCTGATAACTATGGTAGGCTTATGGGAAATGATCTAGCTGAATTGGAACTTATCATTCCTTGAAGAAATGCTCTGGCAATCAAATTCATACAGAAATGGTCATTTTTGGTGCAGCTCAGGCGCCTCATTCTATGAATCAGGATATAATTTATATGCTTGTCACTTAAAACAATTCCAAGCTTGGAAATTTTGGATAAAAAAACTGCCAAGTGCAAAAAAGATATTGTATGTGGGTGGATCGTATGTTCAGATCTATCATCAAGACCTCGTCAGCGATAGTCAAAGAGGGTATGATGGTGTATTGTGATGATGGGAAATCAAAGTGGAAATCATTCCTATGTATCTACTGCTTTGTAAGGAGTTTTAATTCTGTTTGTAAATCTAATAAACCATGGATAAATAAGAGTGTTCAATTGTCAATATAAGTTTCTTACCATGGAAGATAGAAGAACTATGATACAAGCTCATTGTGAATTGGCATGTGTCTAGTCATTGATACCGTGGCATATCATCGTATCGGTTATCACCTAATTCAGTTAATATTATACACATGTCCCTGCCATACATAGCTAATTCGCGAAACCATTCTTGAAATGATATCAGCCTATCTTGATCACTATATGATGAGATAAGTATATATCTACTTTGTCTTGAGGCAAGCTATAAACGCCTCTCAATGCACCATATATGAAATGCGCTTTTAACTTTTTGTCCTGGAGTGTGAAGAGTCATTTTGGAACGACGATCAGAGTGTTGATGTCTTGTGACAATTACTAAACCCCACCAGACCCAGATTTTCCAGCTTTGACTGTCCAGACAGCAATTGCGTTTTTAGCCACTCTAAGTATGCATTTGTTTCCTCAGTCAATCTTTGCAGTTGTAAAGAACGACCGACCATATTGGTAATATTCAACGTCTATATCTTGCTAGTAACTGCCTAGGCAGAATGAGATGCATTCCTGTCTTTATGAGTTTACTTTTGTATCTCCTAACCATAAATGAGCTAATGACTGTCGTACATGTACCCTATATTCTTTGTACAATAGCCCCACTTGGCACCAAATCACTTATTGATAGCTCATGATATCTCCTCAAATGTTCAAAATTGCTAAATATTTGGCCTATAGTGTATTGGGAAGTGTGATGACACATTTTTCCATGTAAAATATAAAATAACTAATAATTGATGTTCTCTTTGCTTGTAATAACAGATTCTACTGGTGTCTTTTAGCCACCATAGGTCAATAATAATGTGTTAATGATTTCATCGTGAGTACGAAAACAGTCCAATAGAATTGTTGTCATTTTAAGATTAGAGAATATCGTTTACTGATTATACATGTAAACATTGATACATAGGTATTAAAAAGGCCTCATGCATCATGCTAAACCAATTAATCACATACATGATGGTATAATCAAGAAAGGGAAAAAACACCTTACAATTTGGATCAGTTTTAAGCATTGGTTGAGCCAAATCGTATAGAGCACTATACAAATGTTTACGTAAAGTAAAGCACTGATGGTAAACCATACACGCACATTACATTAATTCGCCAAGTCTATGTATGTCCAGATTAAAAGTACCTTAAATGGTATCTTCATCTTTTTAAATATGCCTTAAATTATAGAAATAGCGGCTGGAAATAGTAGCGATGATCTAAATATGGTCTTGTGTATCAATGTCTTAGATAACCCTTTCACAAGCATTAAACCAACATCATCAGACCACAAGTGCATAGCATGAATGATCCGCATAAATAGTAAATGGTGTTTACAGTAACATTAACATGCCATTCAATATTCTTCATCAATTATTGAATATCATCTATATTACCAATCAAGCAGTTCACACGATGAAACGTGACATTCAAAAAACACCATTACCACACATGCTACCCAGATGTGCCTAGGGGTCAATCCTTATCAGTTTTTTGGGCTTAACAAAAAATCTGTCTGTAGCCATTTTCATTTTTTTAAAGGTCTTGACGCAGCACACTGGAGGACATCGTGGGAAAATGTGGGATTTTTTCACAATAAGGCTGTAGGGAAACATTTTGGCAAAAGTCGGGAAAAGTGGAAAAAGAACCTTAAACTTATTGAGGCACCTGCCAGATGAGATTCCAACATATACTGTCTCGTGTGTAGTTGATCGTTGTGAAGGTAAATCCTCAACATTAGCTTGATTGAATGTCACTTATACAATTTTAATTAACATTCAGATGAGATCCTACTGTCCACAAGGCAGCGTAGCCATATGATTTAGTTGTAACCAGGTAACTGTTGGACGCTAGAACAGGAGACTTTTCTTATTCTATCAATACACACGATAATATCCTCGTGATATCTGCCGGGCGTAGTGATAGTTTCTCATTACATTCGTCGTCTTGTCGATAGAGCTTAACCTCGTGATACTGTTCAACAACTGTAGGACGGGCATATATATCCGGTATTAACATTCGGCCTGGTATCGGAATCAGCGATCATATATTATTTAGAGTTAAAATATCCCATCGTTTTTCTAAGAAGTGTAGTTTTGATCAGTTTTTGTTGAAGTTGTATACTGTGAATGTAGTGAGGCGGTACAAATCGGTTAAAGTCTAGAAAGCTAATAGATTTGTAAAATATGAAAGAGTAATGGTCACTAGGCCAAGTATTTCACCCCCTATATGTTCTTAGGTATGTCTTTTTTGGCGGTCTATTCCTATATTTTATATCCAAGTTTCCTCCGGGTACTGATGACCCACGCTTATACGATACCAGGCAGATTGTAACTATAAATTACAAAATCATCCCCAGCCCCACCTTGTGATAATTAACACAGACTGTTCGCCAGCTAAGAAAAACAGATATCTAAAAAGGTCATTAGCCTTCCAATGAAGTAGAAAGCAGCCGGAATTCTCATAATTGTCCAGGGTTCTACTTGTGGTTCTTTCGCGAATTCTTAACCAGTTAGATGATTTGCGTTTTCCATCTCATCGGCACGGTTGGCACCAACTTAACGTTTAGGTTATTCGCAGTATACAATAAATGAAATCTAATAACCTCAGTCGTGAGTTTAATACACGCAACGAAAATCGTTAAATGGAAAGTTAAATCAAAAGATCGGAGGGAACTGTGCAAAAGGCGTCATAGGCCAACGATCATCGGATGGAACACAACACATTGAACAGGATTAGTGTTGTAATTGTTGGGTTTCTACACTATTGCGTTCACTCAAAGCTAGGCACGCATGAATATGCTCACTGCGTTCGCAATATAACTTGTTTATCATTAAAAATAGAACAAAGCTGCATTTACTGACACCTGGTCCGTCAATTGAAGCATTGCCAGGAATAATATCACCTTGACGAAGTGAGGGCCCTGGGTTGAATGGCAATTCAATGGCTTGACTATAACTGCGAGACAAGTCGGTAATCCAATTGGCCAATTTTAGTTATACTCAAAGACAAATGAACGGAACACACAGGCTTGCTTAGATTGACGTGCACAGGATATATACGAATTATGCTTCTTCCGTTGACATAATAAGTCACATATTGATAATGACGATAAGGCGGAAAAATAGCGAATTGCTCTGTAGCAGTTTGTCAAATGTCTCAATTATTACAAGCGTTATAGATCTATCTGTACCTCTTGCGATGACTTGTGTTTCAAGGTCGTGTTTCTCTTGATTGTTTGAGTGTACCACTTAAATGTGGGTTTGTGTCCGATTGGTATGGTGTTGTGTAACGCTATACGCTAAACGATCGGTGTACTATGCCATGCGACCCGTAATGTGCTGGGCTCAAAGGTCTGAGTTGGGTATTGAAACCAGATTATGGTATGCACTACAGTCTTAGCTTGTATCTCCAGCACGCCATTTACGGGTGTGCACCGGAACGGAACCTCACTTGGATAGTGCCAGTGACTGTCCTGTATTCTCAACTATTAATTCTCTCGATATAAACACAAATTGCCCATCCAGCGTGTTACGTAGAGCCGAAGGAACGGCTGTGTAGTTGTTTTAAAGTTTTTTTTTTGGCAACGTACGGCCCACGCACGTATGGCACGCGAGAGTGAAGGAACGCCTGTCGTGGTGTTGTTTATGGCACCGTTTGAAAGCTTTTTAAAATATTTTTTTGCGGCTGTACGGCCCATCGCATGTGGGCACGCACGACGATACCAAGGTCCCCGCGTCATTGTTGACGTCATATCAAAACGAAGAAGAAGAAGTGACGTCACCATTATGACGTCATTAGCACCGTGGCCATTGATGTAACCAACCAATGACAAAGGACACGTTGCTGCGTAGCTGGCCGTATGGGAAGGGCACCTTTAGTCTGTGGCGTAGGATGTGTCATGGCATGCAGCGATGTCATGCGAGCAAACAGGGGTAAACTTGATTTAATTTGGATTTAATTAACTCTGTGGTGTAAGTATCACAGCAGTTGTTACTTCAACGCAAGCGATAATTCGTGAATGCTGTGAACATTCAGTATGGGCACGCACTACTCCGATAGTGATGACTTACTGTATTCTAATAATTTCTCGATTTCTTTGCGCATTTATAGATAAACACATGCCCCAATCAGTCGTCGTTTACGAGAGGAAGGAACGGCTGTCGTGTTGTTGTTCTGGGCAGGGTTTGAAAGTATTTTTTTATTTTATCTTATTTTGTTTTTGCACGTACGGCACGCACGTAGGCACCACAGTTTATATAAAAACACATTGATAAACAGAAAAAGAGCAATCAGAATTGCAGACCTCCCAGACTTGTTGGTGTGGTGTTGTGTACTTTTATGTTGTGTATATTGTGTGACGTTTGGTACTGGTGTGTTACATAATGAATAAGAGACATATTAGAACTGCCACTTTATAACTGCTGGCAGTGTGACCGGGTTCCAAGAAGTCCCGCTTTGATGCAACCCCACTTTGATCGGACACCTGACCCTGACCCATGAAGTTTTTTATTATTTAATTATTATATGAATTTAGAATGGGATTAAAATAAATTCAAATCAATATGGAAGACCAAACAGTATCAGTCCTGCATTGGAGTAATCAGAAGGAACTCAAACAAGCAAAAAAAAAGAAGTGGTCATCAGTGGAACCTGGATATGATCGCATTCAGCTGTTATCCTCTCCCTCAAAGCAGTCCAGGAACAGCCAAGTAGGCTGATTAAAATTAATTTAAAACCCCCATATCAAAAAATTAATATTCTGGCTGCCAGACCATACATCCAATCAATTTGAAATTTAAAAACATGTATTCCCCATATACTAGAATTTAAAACACACTCCCATGTCGTGTCCGTCGCGTACTTGCGTGGCACGTATGCTGAAAACAAACTTTTGTGTGACGTCATATGACGCAACTAGCAGGTCCTGTCATTGGTTTGGTAAATAAATGCCTAACTTGGAAACAGCCTTGAAACGAGTGACAGAAGAAATATCAAAACCTTGAAAAGGCACATTCTCAGGTCCCAGCGTCAATTGTGACGTCTATATCAAACGAAGAGAGAAGAATTGTGACGTCATAGCACCGTGTCCTATCATTGGTTGGTAAATAAATGGCTAACTTGGGAACCACTTGTCGATTAATATCAAACCTGAAAAGGCACATACTCAGGTCCCAGCAATATACTGGCAAGTTTCAATAGATCGGACCAGGGTGTGGAAACAGCTGTCACACAGACAGACAACACCAATTGCTGGAATATAGATAGACCAGTTGCGGGCCCGTAGGGGGCGTGCCCAGTTTTTTGCCAGCTTCGTGCCTGATCAGTCCGCCAGAATCAATTGGACGTTTCTAACATAACGAAGACGAGAATTGTGACGCCCCCTCTCTCTTCCGCCACCCCGCTGCTCGGGCTGCCCGATCTCTCTCCCCTCCCCTCCCATCCTCCTCCCTCGTCTCCTCCGATCTTCCCTCCCGGTACTCTTCCTCTACGCTCTTTTCCTCCCCCTCTCTGCCCCTCTCTGTTATGTGTTTTTCTAGAGGCTTTTGCTTTAGTATTATTTAGTTTGGTATGTTGTGTTTTTGTTTGATTTTCTTTTGTGGTTGTTTTTTGTATGTTTCTTGTTTTGTTTTGCATTGTACGTCATGTCTCTTTATATTTTATATGTTTTTTTAGTTAATTGGTTTTGTTTGTCCAAATCTTTATTTTTTATTTTATTCTTTTGCACTCCGCCACAGCGTTCTCCCGGTTTGTTTTTTTTTTTTTTTTTTTTTTTTGTTTGGTCTTTTGTGTTTTTTTTTTATTTTCCCTTTTAGTCATGCTGTTATATTTTTTTTATTTTTTGTGTTTTTTGTTTTATATTCTTTCCTTGCCCCCCTTTGTTTTTTTTTTTTGTTTTTTATTGTTTTTTTTGTGTTTTTTTTCTTGTTTTTTATTTTTTTTTTTGGTTTTGTTGTTTCTGTTTTTGTTTTGTGTTCTTTTTTTTTTGTGTTTCTTTTTTTTTGTTTTTGTTTGTTTCCCTTTTTTTTTTTGTTTTTCTTTTTTTTTTTCTTGTGTTTATTTGTATTATTTTTTGTCGCTTGAGTGTTTTTTTTTTGTTGTTTTTTATTGTTTTTTTTTTTTTTTTTGTTTATTTTTTTTTTTTTTTTTCTTTTTTTTGATTTTTTGTGTTTTTTTCTGTTTTCTTGTTTGGTTTTTTGTTTTTTGTTTTTTTTTTTTTGTTTTTTTTGTTTTTGTTTTTTTTTTTTGTTTTTTGTTTGTTTTTTTTTTTTATTTTTTTTTTTTAGTGTTTTTTTTTTTTATTTTTCGTTGTGTTGTGTTTTTTTTTGTTTCGTTGTTGTTTGTCTTGTTGTTTATTTTGTTTTTTTTGTTTTTTGTTTCTTTTCCCCCCTCCTCAATCGCCCCTCTCTCTCGCCCCCTCGTCTCCCTCCCTCTCTTGCCCCCTCCTCTCTCGCCCTGCACCTCATCTCTCCCCCCTCTCTCCCTCTCTGCACCTCTGCCCCTCCTCTTTTGCCCCTCTAGTAATTGTGACGTCAATCAAAACGAAGAAAGAGAAGATTGTACGCCCCCCTCATCTCACCCCCCTTCCCTTCTGTCGCCCTTTCGCCCTCTCGTCCATCCTCTCTCGTGCCCTCTCGCCTTCCTCTCCCCTCTCTTGAATTGTGAGCCCCTCTCTCTCGCCTTCTCCTCGTCGCCTCTCGCCATCTATAATATAGATAGATATCTATATAACTCTCTCCCCTTCTCGCCCCCTCTCTTGCTACGCTACCTCTCTCCTAATCTCCCCTCTCTCATTGAATGGTGACGACCCCTCTCTCTCGCCACCTCCTCTCTCCCTCTTGAATTGATGACGTCCCCGCTCGCTCTCGCCTCTCTCTCGCTCTATCTCATAATTATTATAGATAGATAATCTATATCACCTCCTCCCTCTCTCTGCGCCCCTCTCTCGCACCTCCTCTCTCCCCCTCTCTTGAATATTCCCCATGAAGTTTTACGTCGATTGATTCAGCGGTTCCAGAGAAAACATTTAATATTCTTTAAATCCAACATGGCTGCCAAACCATGTGACATTAGTTATTTCTTAACCTGGTACACGCATGCTTGTGGAACATTTATGTGAA
>JAXMNL010000262.1:46197-57560 GCA_035128595.1 Eptatretus atami | reverse complement strand
ATCGCAGATCAAAGGAAATCGGTCCTTGGAGGGAGCTGTGATGGAGTGGAGGGAGACTCGGGGAACCCCTGAGATCCGGGCTCCTCCATTTGAATAACCAGCGATGTACATGGACACGTTACTGACCGCAGCACAATTCCTCGACTGTCAGGATCAGCAAAGGTCGGCCGGTTAGTAAGAGGGATCCGGGGGGGGGGGTTGGTGAGCTGGGAGGGATATCACGGCGGTATGACGTCCAACCGTGTCGGGAATCCGTGCTCCTCCCACCTCTTCACACATCGTTGTTACCTCCACCACCCAGGTTGGACGGACGTTATGTTTTTGGGTCACCGAAATAGGTGACCCTTATTGTCAGTAATTCTGTCTTTGTTTGGATGTTTCTTCGTTTGTCATCAGCATAATTGGTAGTAAACGTGGGCGGAATTTGACCAAACTCGGATGGCAGGTACATCTTATGACCTCGTGCTTTGGAAATTGTGATGGTTGTTAGGGACGCTTTGGTTCCCTCGCAACAACCGAAAAACCTTCAAATCGGTACCGTTCACGCGAAATCAATTCCGAAAGCCATTATCCCACATAGGGTTATGAAATTTGGCACGAATGATCTTACAGGTGATGCTCTATAAATGTATTCGGTTTTTTGTGAATATATGAAATACTTTACCCGCAGCGCCCCTACAATTAGGTATGCACCGAAAATTGGCGAAAATTGAAGGCCCCCTAAAGCGACCGGTGAGTGCATCGATACGAATGAAATTGAGGTTCATGGTATCTCATGAGTACTCAACTTTGGCCTCAGGGAATATTGACGCATTTCGCTTCGGTCATGGGGTCAAAGGTCAATTAGTGCAAAATCGGATAATATGCGAGAGCTGGAGGTGCCTTTCGCCGCAAATGCTACTCCTCTGGGTTATGGCGGATGTCATGAAATACAGCTAATCGTCTGGAATACATTTGCACCAAACCGATCGAGCGGATTTTCGACTTATATCTTTGTTCACCCACAGCACCCCTCGAACTTTGGGGATTTCCGTATTTCAAACCGCATTTTCGTACTTTTTCATTCAATGGATACCGAGTAGTTAATCAGAGATGCGAACGGATGAATTATATTATGCAGTATCTTAAGTGATTCCTTATCCGCTATATAACATCCATTTTTGCTCTCTATCTTACAGTTTCCATGTTCATCGGTAACCCATCTGCGCCTAGCCGCTTTGTTTGTAATGTCAAACGCCTGCAGGTCACAGTTTTAAAACCGATCTTCACAAAACTCGCCAACATGGTGAGTCGGTATATAGCAAGAAGCCTATTGTTTTTGACGTCAAGAGGTCAACCAAAGAACAAAATGTCAACAAATTTATCAAATTCCCTAAAATCCTCAATTTTCATCTGATTGACTCGGATTTGACAGGATTTGCATATAAGCGTCATGATTCAGCCACAATTATTTTGAGGTCAACATCGACAAGTCCAAAAAACTTAAACCTGTAGGTGGATTGTGTGTAAATCCTATTTTCATCTCGATTGCATGAAATTTGAACAGGATTTTGCGTATATCAGGTCATGGATTCAGTAGTCCAATTGTTTTTGAGGTCAACATTGGCAAACGGTCAACAACTTATACTGTCGGTGAGTTTTAAAATCCTCAAGATTCTTCATGATTGCAAAATTTGAAGAGGATCTTGTATTCATGAATACTGAATTCAACTAGCCAATCTTATTTTTGGTCATACACGACTACAGGTTACAAGTAGGCCAAATATAACACACAGGGAATGTACTAAAGATCTCTTTTCATCGCTTAAATGAATTGGATTTACGGGTTGGGTGCCCCCCCTATAGATTATCTTCTTGAAATTCAACTAACAATTCTTGAGTCAAACCTGGGCCCTAGCTAACCAAATCACCTATGATTGTAAACGCAAAGTTTGTCCGCGCATTAAAAAAGATTGGCATTGGGTTGTCATGGATGTCTGGGTTGCCCCCCCCCAAATATAGGTATTTCTCTCTGGATTAACTCCCTGATTAAACTGAACACTAACACGTTACCAAAGTGTAGCATCAAATCGATCTGGTCAGGGTCCCATAATAATCCTCTTGACACTACATAAATTGAAATTATAACTTATGAATGAGCCACAGTTATCGCAGACATCAAGATCTGGCTCATTAAGGGGGTCTCGTAGTGGGGACACAGGTTAACCCAAAAATAGGTATTTGTATACTTCTCCAAAAATACACACTGCCTTCAATGAAACGTGACCACAACCTACTCACCTGTGATATACCAAGTTTGTTCACGGAATTAAAAACAGTCAGGATCTAAGGGGAGTCCCTACAGGCTGGGAAGGGGTTCTGATGATGTATTTTCAGATGTTTCCAGTTAGTTTTGTGTTTCATTGTCTTTGCAGATAAAGAAATGAAAATAGTCTCCTTTTACCAATCTCTGCCCAGTTCGATGAAGAAGATAATCTGTCTAATCAGAAATGCCTCTTGTCAGGACAATGACAAGAACAACTCTAACGGCTTCAACAACACAAAAGTTGTTTAAGGTGAACAAGCAATCCAAGAAACGAGAAACTTCACAAGTGTTTCCGTTTGTAACGAAGGCGCTTACTACTTTCATCAACTTTACATCAACATACATATTGCATCGCAGCTGCAGACCCACAAGTGTTCTGTGTGTAACAAGGTCATTACTCGCTTTCATCATCTTTACGGCAACATCAGAACATTCATACGGGGACAAAGCCCCACCAAGTGTTCTGTTTGTAACAGACATTTGCTGATTTATCATACTTTAACTAAACATGAACGATACATTCCGGGATAAACCCTACAAGTGTTCTTTTGTAACAGGCATTTATCAATCATAAGTTTACATTACCATGAACGAATTACTTCGGGGAGAACCCTACAGTGTTTGTTTGTAACAAGGCATTTAATCGAATCATCAACTTTTACATTACCCATGACGAATACATTCCGGGGGATAAACCCACAAGTGTTCTGTTTGTGACAGGCGTTTGTTTCTTCATCAACTTTATCTCGTCATCAAAAAATACACACGAAAGATACAACAGAGGTGCGGAGGACAGCGACTCGGTGTGAATCCCGTGTTTATCAGGGAAATGACCCAAATACCAGGACTTGGAAATTAAGTCAAAATTAACCTGGAACTTGAAGAGGTCGGACATTGTGTCAGTGAACAGCTGGAACAACTGGAGTGATGTGGAGAACCTCTGTTGACTCTTCAAAACCTGTCCCTGGTTAATTGGTTTTAAGAGGCACGCTTTGCAAGTTTAGCAGAAATGATTTCGAGATTGAAGGAGCTAAGTTCACGATATTTTACTAAGGATGGAAATTGCTTCGCTCGAAAGGATTTTGGAGGTGGGGGAGCAAGATTGTTGCTAATGGATTTCCACGGTGATTACTTCTGACTGTCATTATTTATGTACTCATTAATGTGCCCCACAGCACTGCCGCAGCATTGATGACCTCCTGCTGAACAAAGGAAGGCTGCAAAAGTAATGGTTTCTCAACAACCGCTCCTATACGATCCTGATCCAGAAGGGGGTGTTCCATGATTTGTATAAAAATTGGAAATTGGAAAATCATCAGGTCAACGTCATGAGTGTATTCTGTGTACTTACGGGGCAAAAATGTTCTTATTGATGCACTATCAGCCCTGTTCCCAAACCCTGCACAAAGGTGATGTTGAAAAAAAAACCGGCTTGATTGACCCGAGTGGCTGGATTCTCCACTGCAATGGCTGAAGGCCTACATCTACTGTAGCCTAAACAGGCCCAGCCGCTGCCAACCACCTACAGCCCCTGCTCCTGAATGGAGAGGATGGCGATATGATGGGCTGGACTCTCACGATAAATGCGCTTGAGATGACCGCCCAACGGAAATGAATGCACTCATTGCGTTGGATATGTATTTACTAATTGATTTTTAAAACATTAATTTTGTGGTTTTTTTGGCCCTGAAGACAAAAACAGCGGGGGGGATGTAGAAATGTGGACTTCCTTTTTAGTAGCTAATAAAATCAATTCTGCTTGAATATGTGGCTATTCTAATAAGAATATAGTAGCCTCAGTTAATCATCTGCATGTGTTATTTAATTACTGAAATATTAATTATTCATCTTGATGTAACTCATTTATTGGAACTTGTAATAAAATTGTACATAATTTCGTGTCTCTGCTTTTTAATAAGGTCTTATTTTGTTGCCGGAGCTAAGGTCCTGCAGCCATTTGGCTCCGTACCGGAAGTGGCTCACGCGAACGCTTTCCGCTCGCCTGCTCTGCTATGTCTGAAGAAATGCAACCCCAAATATACTCTCTCCTCTCCTCCCTCTCTGTTCTTAATTTTTTAATTCATTGCTTGCCATCTGTGCTGACGATGCCCTTTGCTAAAGGAATTATGTCTGTTTGATAATGATAGGCTTGATAGCATTATATGTCAAATTGCGCTTGCTCACAGTTGCCCGCTATTCGAGACCTTGCTCCGCTTTACTCTGTCCGCCTGCGCAATTTTGTTGTTTCTGAACCGGGATGATATAGAGCGCTCTCTGGGTTTCTCCCCTGTTCTCGATAAATCGTAAAAACAAGAACAAACCATTTAGATATTTTTGTTTTCAGGTTCAGCATATATCGGTCTATCTGTGGAATAGCAAGACGTAAACTGTCGCCTGGTGGGAGGGATATGCTCGACCGGTGCCTTTGAGTTAAATTTCTAAAATTGTCAGATTTTCATCTGATGGAACTTGAAATTTGAACAGGAGTTGCCAATATTTGGTCATTATTCAACCACCACATTATTTTTGGGTCACATAGGGCGGCTAAAAAGGAACCACCTGGTACGTACGAACGTTGTATCAGCGGGCATTACAAAAATCGGGTCTTCCGGGGTTGCCCCCAAATACAGGATTTTCCTTTTTCCTTAGAAATACAATTCTGATCAACGTGACACACACCTTCATCACCCGTGATGTACCAAGTTTGTTCATGGCATTAAAAAAGTCTAGGTCTCAGGGGTCTACGGGTGGGCGTGGGAAGGGGTTCTGATGATGTATTTTCAGATGCTCTTCCAGTATTTTTGTTTCATTGTCTTTGCAGATAAAGAAATTGAAATCATTTCTTTTCCACTCTGCCCAGTTCGATGAAGAAGATACATTTCAATCAGAAAATGCCTTCTTGTCAGGACAATGACAAGTCCGAGCAGCGTCTCTTTTCAACAACCAAAAGTGTTTACAGGTGAACAAGCACATCCAAGGAAACGAGAAACTTCACAAGTGTTCCGTTTGTAACGAGGCGTTTACACTTCATCAAATTTACATCAACATACAATATTGCATTCAGTGCAAGACCCCACAAGTGTTCTGTGTGTAACAAGGGTCTTTACTCGTTCATCATCTTTACGGAACATCAGAACATTCATACGGGGACAAAGCCCCACAAGTGTTCTGTTGTAACAAGCATTACGCACAATCATCAAGTTTACGTTACCATGAACGAATACATTCCGGGATAAACCCTACAAGTGTTCTGTTTGTAACAAGGCATTTTACACAATCATCAAGTTTACGATTATCCATGAACGAATACATTCGGGGATAAACCCACAAGTGTTCTGTTTGTACAAGCATTGTTTCTTCATAACTTTATCTCGTCATCAAAAAATACACACGAAGATACAACAGAGGTGGCGAGGATCAGCGATCTTCGGTGTGAATCCGTGTTATCAGGAAAATGACCAAATACCAGGATCTGGAAAATAAGTCAAAATAACCTGGAAGTTGAAGAGTGTCGACATTGTGTCAGTGACAGCTGGCAACTGGAGTGATGATGAAGAACACTCACTGAGATCTTCAAAACCGTCCCTGGTAATGGTTTTAGAGCACGTGCAAGTTTAGCAGAAATGATTCGAGATGAAGGAGCTAATCCGATCATTTTACTAAGATGGAATATTGTTTCTGAGCTCGAAGGAATTTTTGGAGGTATGGGGAGCAAGATTGTTGCAATGGATTTTCACGGATTACTTCTGATTGTCATTATTTATGTACTCATTAAAGTGCCACCACAGCACTGCCAGCATTGATGACCTCCTGCTGAAAAAGGAAGGCTTGCAAATAATGGTTTCTCAAACAACGCCTCCCTATACCGATCTGATCCAGAGGGGTGTTCCATGACTTGATAAAATTGGAATTGGAAATCCATAGGGTCAACGTCTGAGTGTATTCTGTGATTACGGGCAATGTTCTTATTGATGCACTATCAGCCCTGTTCCCAAACCCTGCACAAGGTGTGTTGAAAAAAAAACCGGCTTGATTGCCCGAGTGGTGGATCTCCACTGCAATGGCTGAAGGGCCTACTTTACTGTAGCCTAAACAGGCCCAGCGCGTGCAACCACCTACAGCCCCCTGCTCTGATGGAGAGGGATGGCGATATGATGGGCTGGAGCTCTACGCATATGCGCTTGAAGTGACACGCCAAGGAATGAATGCACTCGTGCTGGATTGTATTTCTAAATTGATTTAAAAAACATTAATTTTTGTGATGTTTTCCCTGAGAGCAAAACAGGGGGGAATGTAGAAGTGGACTTCCTTTTAGTTAGTTTATAAATCAATCTGCTTGAATGTGGGCACCAATAAGAATAGTAGCTCAGATTAATACTGCAATGTTATTTAATTACTGATATTAATTAATTCATCTTGATGAACTCATTTTATTGGAACTTGTAATCAAATGTAATAATTGTTGGTCTCTCTTTTAATAAGGTCTTATTTTGTGCGGAGCTAAAGGTCTGCAGCCATTTGGCTCCGTAGAAGTGCTCCAGCGAACCGTTTCGCTCGCGTCTGCTGGATGTCTTGAGATGCAACCCCAAATATCTCCTCCCTTCTGTTCTTAGATTTTAATTCATGTGCTTGCGATCTGTGATGACATGCCTTTGTGAAGGAATTATGTCATGTTTATATGATAGCTGATACATTATCTGTCCAGAATTGCCTTGCTCGCAGTTGGCCCGCTATTCGAGACCCTTGCTCCCTTTACTCTTGTCCGCCTGCGCAATTTGTTGTTTCTGACGGGATGATAAGAAGCGTCTCTGGGTTTTCTCCCTGTCTCGATAAATCTGGAAAAACAAGAACAAACCATTTAGATTTGTTTCAGGTCAGCATATCCGGTCTATCTGTGGGATACAAGACGTAAACTGTTCAGCCGTGGAGGGTATGCTCGACCGAGTGCCGTTTGAGTTTACAATTCTAAAATTGTTAATTTTCATCTGATTGACTTGAAATTTGAACAGGAGTTGCATATTTGGTCATTTAATTCAACCACCAATTATTTTGAGGTCAACATACGGCTAAAGGAACACCTGTACGTACGAACGTTTGTTCAGGCATTAACAAAATCGGTTCTTCCGGGGTTGCCCCCCAATCAGGAATTTCCTTTTTCCTTAGAAATAATACAATTCTGATCAAACGTGACCACCACCGTTCATCACCCGTGATGTACCAAAGTTTGTTCATGCATTAAAAAAGTAGGGTCTCAGGGGTCTACGGGTGTGGGGTGGGAAGGGGTTCTGATGATGTATTTTCAGATGCTTTCCAGTTAATTTTGATGTTTCATTGTCTTTGCAGATAAAGAAAATGAAAATCATTTCTTTTACAACTCTCTGCCCAGTTGATAAGAAGATCATTTCAAGAAATGCCTTCTTGTCAGGACAATGACAAATCGAGCAGCGTCCTTTCAACAACCACAAAGTGTTAATGATCAAGCACATCCAAGAAACGAGAAACTCTACAATTATCCCCCGTGTACAAGGCGTTTACTACTTCATCAAATTTACATTGAACATGAACGAAGACATTTGGCATAACCTTACAAGTGTTCTTTTGTGACAAGGCTTGTATTCCATTACTACATAACGGACATTTGGGATACCCTTCAAGTGTTCTGTTGTACAAGCGTTTTCTCATCATCAAAATTTACATCACATGAACGAAGACATAAGGGGGAATAACCCTATAGTGTTCTGTTTGTAACAAGGCTTTGCTGATTCATCATCTTTACATAAACATGAAAGAGTACACACGGGTAACCCTACAAGTGTTCTGTTTGTCCCAAGTCGTTTTCTCAATCATCAAATTTACGTAAAACATGAACGAGTACATTCCGGGGATAAACCCTCAAGTGTTCTGTTTGTAACAAGACGTTTGCTATCCATCATCTTTATCTCTGTCATCAAAAAATACACACGAAATACAACAGAGGCGAGGACCCAGCGACTTCGTGTGAATTCCGTGTTATCAGGGAAATGACCATACCGGATCTGGAAAATGAAGTCAAAATAACCTGGAAGTTGAAAGTTGTCGACATTGTGTCAGTGACAGCTCAGCAACTGGAGTGATAAGAAGAACTCATGAGATCTAAAAAAACCATCCCTGGGTAATGAATATATACTACAGTTGGAGACTGTCTGGGGTTCAGTGACGATCCTTTTATGTCGACACCCCGTTTCTTCTCTCCTCCCACGTTTTACAACCTTCATCCTCTTCTGCTGACTCGAAAGCCTCTTTTTGTTGTGCACGCTCGAGGACTTCGCGGACTACCAGGGAATTGCTAATCACAGAACAAACATCCATTGACACTGCAGGGTTACATAACTTTTACCATTAGCTTGTTGTACTTATAATCTCAACACATTTTCCCCTTTCAGATCAATGCGAACAATGAACTAACTTGTGACACGTTGTCATACAATTTGTATGAGATGGAGGAGATGGAGAAGATGGATTGTTCGAACTATGGGAAGCAAAAGCATTCATCACTATCACATTGTTTGAAATAATTAAGTCACAGACTTCAAGAGCTCCCCTTGATTGCTGCTAAGCATTCGAGACTTCAAACATAATCAAAGCCAGGGATGTCGATGAGCAGCACTGCAATCTGGTTGGCGTCACGACTGCTCTGCCACTGCGGTGTGGATGGAATCGGTGGCTGTCCTGATGTCTGGACGGGTTGTTCCCTTGACGCTGGAGTTGAATCTGCTCAGATGGCTGAACATGAGGTAGTGCCCGTTGACTGGCCTCTTGATTTTCGACGTGATCAGGCTGCTGCTCGCTGACTGCGGCTGGATCGCCTTGTCGTGGAAGTTTTGGATACCTATAAATCAGAAAAAAAAACTTTATCGTTTCAATATGATTGTTTATTAAACAATATTTTATTAAAATTGTTTATTAAATATAAAAATGAGCGCACGTTGCGGAGCGAACGCCTGTCAAAATCATCCAGGGCGCTCTCGAACTCTTCGTGAAGCTCGACTGAGTTTATATCTTGTTCTCACAAGGCGTGCTCCCATACCATGAGCATTTCCAGGAAAAAAAACTTATTAATCAACGACAAACTTCAAAAGGCTTTTCAAAGCAGAAATTAACGAAAACAGAGAGAAAAACATTTCCATATTTGGTCTCAAGTGTGCACCTGACGGAGGAAATGGTGCTTTGTGTTGAGGGCAGCGGTGATGGGCATGTTTAACCCTGGACCAGTCAAAGATCCCGGGGAGTGAAACACAGCAGGTAAGCCTTGGTCTCTATTTTTCTCTCTCTCCCACCTGTCTCTCTTTCCTCCCGCCCGCTCCTGAACTCAGCTATGAGGAGCGGCTGAAGGAGACAAGACTTTATACACCAGAAGGAGGTGGTTATGAGGATATGATGGAGATGTTCAAGATAATGAAGGGCAGAGACTAATTAGTGCAGATGAATTAATTATCAGCAGAGTTGACAGTGATTGGCCAAAGGCCATTGATTGTCTGAGAGTTAAGAAGAGGAGAGTGAAGAACCAATCCAAAGGTACAAGATAAAGATCACTCCGAATCCAAAATCCAGTCCGGTTTTGTGACTCGCCCGCTGTTTTTGTCACCACGTGATCCTCGTACACTCACTCTTCCGCCATTTGCTGGACAATCCGGAAAGTTTTGTGTATCACCTTCTTCCTGTTGGTCGGCGACGAACCCTCAAAGTCGGGGGATGGGACGAGGAGACGGAATGTTCGGTGGTTCGTTTCCCTGAGACCTAATAACGGGGTTTAAGGCCCCGTTCCGCACTCGAGGAGGGGAGGGATGAGCGAGTACGCAGTTCGTTTGGGGAGGTCGGGCTCAGGCGCGGTAACATCGCAGATCAAAGGAAATCGGTCCTTGGAGGGAGCTGTGATGGAGTGGAGGGGGACACGGGGAACCCCTGAGATCCGGATCCTCCATTTGAATAACCAGCGATGTACATGGACACGTTACTGACCGCAGCACAATTCCTCGACTGTCAGGATCAGCAAGGTCGGTCCGGTTTTGTAAGAGGGTCCGGGAGGGGGGGGGGGAGGTTGGTGAGACGGGACGGGATATCACCGCGGTATGACGTCATCACCGTGTCGGAAATCCGTGCTCCTCCCACCTCTTCACACATCGTTGTTACCTCCACCCCCAGGTTGGACGGACGTTATGTTTTTGGGTCGCCGAAATAGTGACCCTTATTGTCAGTAATTCTGTCTGTTTGTTTGGATGTTTGTTCGTTTGTCATCAGACATAATTGTAGTAAACGTGGGCGGATTTTGACCAAACTCGGGTGGTGTACATCTTATGACCTCGTGCTTTGGAAATTGTGATGGTTGCTAGGGACGCTTTGGTTCCCTAGCAACAACCGAAAAACCTTCAAAATCGGTACCGTTCACGCGAAATCAATTCCGAAAGCCATTATCCCACGTAGGGTTATGAAATTTGGCACGAGATGATCTCAGGTGATGCTCTATCAAATATATTCCGGTTTTTGTGATATATGAATACTTACCCGCAGCGCCCCCTACAATTAGGGTATGCGCGAAAATGGCGAAATTGAAGGCCCCTAGCGACCGGGTGAGTGCATCGATACGAATGAAATTTTGCGCGTTCATGGTACTCAATGAGTACTACAATTTTGCCTCAGGACTATTGACCATTCGCTTGGTCAGGGGTCAAAGGTCAATTAGTGCAAAAATTGTAATAATGCGAGAGCTGGAGGTGCCTTTCGCGCCAAATTGTACTCCTCCTCGGGTTATGGTCTGATGGTAATGAAAATTCATGCTAATCGTCTGGAATACATTGTGCACACAACGATCGCAACAAGCACAACTAAGGCCGGAATTTTCGATTTAGATCTTTGTTCACCCACAGCACCCCCTCGAACTTTGGGGATTTCCGATTTCAAACTACATTTTCGGTACTTTTCATTCAAATGGATACCGAGTAGTTATCATTTGATGGAAATGGATGAGATTTGATATGCATAATCTTAAGGTGATTCCCTATCCGCTATATGACATCCATTT
>JAXMNL010000262.1:23162-34979 GCA_035128595.1 Eptatretus atami | reverse complement strand
TAATTAAACCACGTGATTAATTAGGTAACCCGATGAACCCATAGACAGGAGGACCCTAGGTCACGCGGTTGAGTTATTGGCGTTCACGGTCGGTTAAGCGACCTACCGCGTCACGGAATTATCCGTCTGCGATGGCGTACAATTCCGGGGAGTCTGGTGGGAACCGACATAGCTTCCCCCAACTCATGGTCTTCTCACCCGACCCCCTGGCCCACAACAATATGCAGGGGGAAAAGGAGAGTGGGGGGGTAAGATGAAAAGAATGTCTGGTCGGCGGAGGGAAGATGATGAGAATGTCTGGTCAACCTGAAGACAGAATGGTGCCAAGACTGCAGCCCTTTGGGTGTTGGAATAGATCACACGTGGCCCCTTGGTAGTGGTTATCCAGATGTCAGGAGTTCCGCCTGAATTGAAAGGGCTGGGAAATGATTTTACAATCTGAAGTTGATCAAAATTTGAAAAGGCATCTGGATATCACTTCTACAAGCATTTCATTTGAGCCAGACTCCTGCTTCCAGCCAGATTTTCAGGCACCAATATATAATTATTTTTTGATAACAATCTCTCAACTAGAGGGGGAGCACTCGGTAGAGTGCAAAAACCTCCAGCGCGAATACTGCTAGGTCACTCAAGTGAACCTGATATCCTATTCATTCAATTGACATCAACAGTGCTCACAGAGTTATAGTTTGCAACTTTCCTTTTACTTTTAATTTTACATACTCAATTCATTCGTCATAACTAGATTCCTTGAGACAGAAATTGATTTTACGTGGTATATCCACCTGAAGTCCCAAATCAGCCGCAATTATAATTTTTGGCATGTTTTTTTTGTTGGAAATCACTTATAACATGCAGAAATGCAAAAAAAAAAAATCGAAATTTTGTTGAAAAAAAAAGTTGCAAAAAAATTTTTTTCCCTAACAATTTTTTTTTGGGGGGGGGGAGGTTGGAAATCACTTAAAACATGTAGAAATGCAAAAAAAAAAAATTTCTATTTTTTCAAAAATGGCCGCTATAGCGGCCATATTGGATTTTGGACCAAGTCCACATCAACCAAAGTCCAAAATCTAATGGCATGATCCTTGACCATCTATCCCCCCACAAGTTTCGTCGAAAGTCCGTCGAGGAGTTTTTCCGTAATACTGTTCACAAACAAACAAACAAAACAGAAAGGCGGTGAAAACAGTAACCTCCGATCTTCAGATGGCGGAGGTTAACAAGCCACATAGAATATATAGATGATTCTTTTCCACTGAATAAAGATTAAAGATATTTGGAAGCCAATCTGTTTTGGGGAAGCAGGGTTTTTTTTATTTGTCAGACTGATAACCTTCCAATACAGGCAAGAGTTATACGGTCGTTTAAAATGTACATATGTATACATACACATTAACAATAGATACATGTTCGAGCACATCGATGTTATAATCATGTTGTCTTTGAATAAATTTCCCATTAAAGAGATATAATAACAATACATTGTGCTATTCTAAAAACTTTACTCTTTCAAATTAATTATCAAGTTAATGGAAATTTTTTATTCTTTTTATCATCCTTACACCCATTATGCTAACTTTGGGAGAAATTTGCATCCACATCACTATCACAGAAATAAGTCAATCACGGAATACCGAAAAAAAATCGATAAAAAAAACCCATGTACAGTCAAACCCCCGCTTTATTCGCGGTTCACTATTGCGCCCCGCGTTCATCGCGGGTTTTCCCTTGGAACGTAACTATATTTTCTGTGGCTTCCCCGGTACATCGCGGTAATAATATATAAAATATAAATTATTTAAGCAATAAATTATAACGTGTGTGGTGCTCGACCAGTCACACAACGCACGAGACAAAGTTTCGCTTGTGAACTTCGAATATTTTCTACGTTTTTTCTCCAAGCCCCACGATGCCGCCCAAACGCCCTGCAACCTTCTAGGCTTCTGGCAAGGAACCGAAGCGCCAAGGAAGGTCCTGGGACGCTCCAGGAGAAGGTTAAGGTAAGGTGGCTCGCATATATGCTTCGGGAAGGAAAAAGGTTTGCCGCCGTTGACGAGCACTGCTCACTACCCAGCACCTCAAAACCGACCAGACCAGACTAGTCGATCTCCGGCACCTCAAACGCAATCACTGCCAAACCGACCAGACCAGACTAGTCGATCTCCGGCACCTCAAACCCAATCACTGCCAAACCGACCAGACTAGTCGATCTCAGGCACCTCAAACCCAATCACTCCCAAACCGACAAACCAGACGAGTCGATTTTTGGGGAGGCGTCCATTCATCGCGGATTTTCACTAGCGCGGGAGGTTTGAACGTAACCCCCGCAGAACGGGGGATTACTTGTATATCACCGACAATCGAAGAAAAGGTATTTACAAATTTAAAATAGCGTTCATGATTCCGCGTACAACGTTCCGCGATAGACATCCCGGTACGGCCGATGGATTTCGTCCATGTCGATACCAATACTGATCTCACCTTCAAACAACATTATTTTTAATACAAGTTGAAGTTGGAAGTAAAATAACCATTCTCATCACGGGAAAAAAGAAAGCTCCATGTCGGAATTACTTTGAAAAGTTACCGTGTGTCAATGATGTTGTACGTCACATATGAATACATAATGGACGATTGGACCATTGCGTAATTTTGGGACTTGCGAAAAAAATTGGTTGCTTATTTATTTTTATTTCAATAATATTGATATACCGTTATATACCAGTCTGACCACACGTGGTATATCGGTATTCGAAAAAAATCGATATCGACGGAACCTCCTATTTGCTTTCTGCTCCGAAACTACACACACAATTTCAATGAAACTTGAAACAAAACCTTAATCTCCCAGGATTACAAAGTTTGTACCCCTCATTAAAAAACGGCGGTCTAAGTGTCTATGGTGTGGGGTGGGGAGGGTTCTGATGATGTATTTTCAGATGCTTTCCAGTTAGTTTTGTGTTTCATTGTCTCTTGCAGATAAAGAATGAAAATCGTTTCTTTTCCCAACTCTGCCCAGTTTATGAAGAAGATCAATCTTCAATCAGAAAATGCCTTCTTGTCAGGAACAATGACAAAAGCGAGCAGCGTCTCTTACAACAACCACAAAAACGTTGTTTAAATGTGATCAGCACATCAAGGAAACGAGAAACCTCTACAATTGTTCCGTGTGTAACAAGGCCTTCTTTCGTTCATCAGTAAATTATCACCAAAAAAACACATTCCGGGATAAACCCCACAAGTGTTCTTTCTGTGTGTAACAAGCGTCTTCATCAATCATCAGATTACATAACCATGAACGAGTTACATTCCGGGATAAACCCTTCCAGGTGTTCTGTTTGCTCGAGGCTTTTTTTCGTCATCAGGTTTAAATTATCACAAAAAACACATTCCGGGGATAAACCCACAAGTGTTCGTGTGTAACAAGGCTTTTATCAATCATCAAATTTACATAACATGAACGAGTGACATTCCGGGGAAAAACCTTCAAGTGTTCTGTTTGTTACAAGGCGTTTAATCAATCATCAAGTTACATAAACATACGAGTACTTCCGGGGATAAACCCATACAAGTGTTCGTGTGTGTAACAAGGCATTTAATCAATCATCAAGTTTACATAACCATGAACGGACATTCCGGGGAAAACCCTTCAAGTGTTCTCTTGTATCAAGGCATTTGTGATCGTCAAGTTTTACAAAAACACATGAACGAATACATTCCGGGATAAACCCTACAAGTGTTTCTGTTTGTAACAAGCGTTTTCTCAATCATCAACTTTACGTCAACATGAACGAATACATTCGCGGGGATAAACCCTACAAATGCTCTGTTGTAAACAAGCGTTTAATCGATCATCAAATTTACATAAACATGAACAAATACATTCCAGGGATAAACCCCACAAGTGTTCTGTTTGTAAACAAGGCGTTTATCGATCATCAAATTACATAAACATGAACGAATACTTACGGGTGTAACCCTACAAGTATTCTGTTTGTAACAAATTACAAGGCGTTTAATCGATTATCAAATTTTACATAACTGAACCAAATACATTCCAGGGATAAACCCCACAAGTGTTCTGTTTGTAACAAGGCGCTTGTTCTTCATCAACTTTATCTCGTCATCGAAAAATACGCACGAAGATACAACAGAGGTGCGAGGACCAGCGACTTCGGTTGTGAATCCCATTTATCAGGAAATGACTTAAATACTGGGATCTGAAAATTGAATGTCCAAAATAACCTGGAAGTTTAAGTGTCGACATTGTGTCAGTGACAGCGGAGCAATTGGAGTGATGAAGAAGAACCTCTCTGAGATCTAAAAAACCCATCCCGGAATTAATATTACTACAAACTAACTACAGTTAGAGACTGTCTGGGTTCAGTGACGATCCTGAAATATCCATCGAACAAAACTCTTGAGAACAAAGAAAACTTTACAACTTGCTCGAACAAACATGACCCTTTACCAAAATGGTGATGGATACACACACTCACAAACACACACACACACACACACACACACACACACCACACACACACACAACCACATTAATACAGGAAACAATTCACAAGAAAACAATCACAGAAAACACAACAATCACACAATAAGTATAGATTTTGAACTGGAATCCTATTTTGGTCTCAAAATTTGGGACATATTAACCCATATCTGTGTTTGTTCTTCCTCTTGTCGGAAGTCTTCACATCACTTGTCAGGGTTTATTCTTGCACGTCCTTATGATCAGGTGTACAGTGTGAACCATTAAATAGTTTGTTTTCCCAAATCGTTTGGGCCTTCATCTTTGATAACTTCCCATTATTTATTTTACAAAGTTACACTACTCGCACACAGGTGCATCCTTGGAGATGAGTTACAGCATATTACTGTAGTTGCGAAGGAGAAAATGCTCTGATATCGAGGGAAAAACTCAAGGAACCTCATGAATACAGGGGGCTGTGTTATTTCATATACACTGTTTCTCATACAAACTGTATTTAATAATATATTTATATAAATAAACCGCTGTTTCCGACAACCACTGGTCCGTCTAATTGAAACTTGCCAGGTATATTGCTGGGGCCCTGTGGATGTGCCTTTCAAGGTTTGATATTAATCGGACAAGTGGTTTCCAAGTTATGGCCATTTATTTACCAAACCAATGACAGGACACGGTGCTATGACGTCACAATTGATGTCACAACTCTTCTTCTTCGTTTGATATGACGTCACAATTGACAATGGGACCTGAGTATGTGCCTTTTCAAGGTTTGATATCGTCTTCATCCGTTTCAGCTGTTTCCCAAGTTATGGCCATTTATTTACCAACCAATGACAGGACACGTTGCTGCGTAGGCGTGGCGTGGGAGAAGAGATCCTCAGCCGCGCTTCCCCATTACGGGTTACAACGTACGGACTTCCGGATATGATGACTTACTCTGTATTCTAATAATTCTCGATATAAACACAATGCCCCAATCCAGTCGTCGTTTACGAGAGCGAGAAAACGGCCTGTGTGTTGTTTGAAGTTTTTTTATCCGCCCCCGAGGGAGGAGCGGGATATTGTAATCGCCGCGTTTGTTTGTCTGTTTGTTTGTCTGTCTGTCTGTTAGCAACTTTACGGCAAAAACGGCTTTAGCAAACACTATCAAATTTAATCCACAGGTGGGCAATGAACCTTGGCGACACCCATTACTTTTGGGTCAATTGGATCAAAGGTCATGGTCCACAGTCACGAAAAAGATCAAATCGTTTTTCGCTCATAACTTCGTCAAAAAATGATCTGATTTACTTCAAACTAAGACTAAGAGTGAACCTTATTCTATTGTCACTTAAATCCTACCCATTCCTTCAGTGAAAAAATGCATATTTGTGAAGATCGGTAGGGGTCCGAAGTTTTGGGGTCATGGTCATCGGTCAAAAATTACATATTTTCCATTATTTATCAAAAAAAGATTAGGAATATGCGTGTTTACTAATGGAAGACATATATCAAGTCCTTTATTGGCTTTCATTTGACACATGACCTTTGACCTTACGTGGCCTTTAAAGGTCAAAATCATTAGGTCATAACTTCGTCAAAATGGTATAATTGACTTCAAACTAAGACTAAACTATTCCTTATTCTGTATCCTTATAATCAACATTCAGGTGAAGGATGTATCAAATTTAAATTTTGATCCCCAAAATAAACTTTTATGCCTTTAAATGGGCGGTTTGTTGTGCCTGGCACCACTTGTTTTTTTTTTTTTTTTTTTTGCATGTACGCCACGCACATACGGGCACGCGAGAGCGAAGGAACGGCCTGTGTGGTTGCTGTTCTGGCACGCGGTTTGAAAGTATTTAAAATTTATTATTCTTTTTTTTTGCACGTACGGCACGCACGTACTGGCACGCACTAATTTTATATTAAAAAAGCACATTGATAAACAAGAAAAAGAGGCATTAGAGATTGCAGACCCTCGCCAGGACTTGTTTTTGTGGTGTTAGTGTACTTTTATGTTGTGTATATTGTTGACGTTTGTGTACTGGTGTGTTACAAACTGAATAAGAGACATTATTAGAACTGCCACTTTATAACTGCTGGCAGTGAAGACCGGGTTCCAAGAATTCCCACTTTGATCGGACACCTGACCCTGACCCATGAAGTGTTTTTTATTATTATGATTAATTATTAAATTGTATTAGAATAGGCATTAAAAATAATATAAATTCAAATCAAATGGAAGACCAAACGAATACAGTCCTGCATTGGAGTAATCAGAAGGAACTCAAAAACAAGCAAAATAAAAGATGAGGTCATCAGTTGGAACCTGGATATGATTCCCATTTCAGCTGTTACTCCTCTGCCCCAAAGCCATCCAGAACAGCCAAGTGGCTGATTAAAATTAATTTAAAATAACCCTATAATTCAAAAAATTAATAATTCGACTGCCAGACCATACATTCAATCAAGTTAAATTAAAACATGTATTCCCATCACTACTAGAATTTAAAACACCAATGTGTGCCCGTATGTGCGTGCCCCGCGTATGTGCGTGGCCGTAACGTGCCAAAAAAAAAACTTTATTGTGAACGTCATAGCACCGTGTCCTGTCATTGGTTTGGTAATAAATTGCCATAACATTGGGAAACAGCTGAAACGGATGAAGAAGAACGATATCAAACCTTGAAAAGGCACATACTCAGGTCCCCAGCGCAATTGTGACCGTCATTATCAAACACGAAGAAGAAGAATTGTGACGTCATAGCACCGTTTCCTGTCATTGGTTTGTTAAATAAAATGGCCATAACTTGGAACCACTTGTCGATTAATATCAACTTTGAAAAGGCACATACTCAGGTCCCCAGCAATATACCTGACAAGTTTCAATTAGATCGGACCAGTGTTGTTGAGAAACAGCAGTCACAGCCACACACACAGACACACAGAGATTGCTTGGAATTGATCGGACCCAATGGTTGTCGAGAAACAGCGGTCACAGACAGACAGACACACAGAGATGCTGGATTATAATAGATGTATCCCCATGAAATTTATCGTCGATTGATTCAGCGGTTCCAGAAGAAAACATTATTTAATATTCTTTAAATCCAATATGGCTGCCAAACCATGTGACATTAGTTATTCCTAAACCTGGACACGCATGCTTGGGGAACATTTATGTGAAATTGTTTTCTCTTGATCTGTCCAGCCATTCTGAAGAAGAAGGTTTATATGTTTTAGTGCAGATACAATATGGCGGCCAAACCATGTGACCGATGATCATACGTGTGAACCTTTTGTTCATCATGGATATCGGTCATATGTTAAAATGTATTCGCCTCAATCTGTTTCAGCTATTTCAGAGAAGATATTTTAAGGTTAAAAAACAAACAAACAATGTGGCGACCGATCACATGACTGATGACGTTACAAAACACTTTTTTTGTGACCCTCAAAATTTTTTCATTACTGATCGGATGGAGCATTCTACATATGCAATTATGACATCATATCGAAGGCACCTATATGATGTCAAAAAAAATCACTCATTCCCATGAGGAGTACTTGCCATTTGCCATGTTGTAATTTTTTCCTTGGTGCGGTTTCAGAGATACAGAGGTCCAAAGTTTTTCAAACATCTGTCTGCAGGAGCATGTGTGAGGGCCTCATGTCTGCAAGAGCATGCTGAGGGCCTTCTTTCTGCAAAAGGGCATGGTGGTACCTTGGTCCAGTACACCCAGCCCCAAAATTTCCCCATGGTGGTACTCCTTGGCGCCATACATATTTGCACATCTATAATTTTAACCAACACAGACAAGACCGTCGTGCAAACTATAGACTTGCTCCTGCCCCAATATACAAAATCAGGTAAACATGTTGGTGTGCCCCCCCCTCTTAACTTCTTGAAGGTTACTCTTCATATGAGTTGATGATGCCCCTCTGGTGCTGAGAAACCTTTTTACAAACTCGGTCTCTTTGACCGACAGAGGCCATAGGAAAGTCACATTGCACCCCCTTTCAAAAATTTCCCTTTGTTAACTTATTGCTGAATTAAATTACAAAGAAGCCAGACTTTTCTACCTTTATTTACACCACCGGAACACCACCAACTTCCAGAAGAGAAAAACAAATTACAACATGTTTTAGAAAATTAATTAAAAATACAAAACCAGAATAACTTGTTGGATGCTTGGCACATACATACACAACACATCACACTTACAACTCACATACATTACACAACATACATACACATACCATACACACATACACACATACATACACCACATACAAACACACACAGACATAAACACACTTACATACATGCACACACACACACATACATACATACATACACACACATACATTACATTACACATACACACAACTACATACCACATACACATTACATACACACACATACATACACAACACATACATACACACACATTAACATGCACACAACACACACATACATACACACATACATACCACCCACACACACAGACACACAACACACCACACACACACACACATACATACACACTTGCACACCACACATTACACATTACAAACATAGGACACATACATACACACACACACACACCCCCCCACACCAAAAAAAAACCACCACATTATGTCGGAGGCGTCGATCACCACTTGTACGCCGGCATGAAGACCGTCGATGAACTGAGAAGAAATTGTTTATTATCTATCAATACACGCGCCCGCACGGAGAGCAGGCAAAACACCAGGCAACAACCAAATAGTCAATTGATGGTAACCGGAGAGTGCTCTGCCCGAATGTTGCAGTCAACTCCCTCATATATACACGGTTTTATTCTCCAACAAATCCATGACATAATCGTCCTTCCTCTTCATCTAGACCGCTGTTTAACCAACTGGTTATGTCCTTCAACACCTTGTGTTATTAAGCAGTAAGAGGACGTGAAGTTACTCCTAGATCCACTTACACAATGTCCTTTGGATCATTCAAGTTGACCACATTCCTTATCTCTTACACATGTTACCTTTGACCGGCAAGCAGGGAATATGTTTTAATTACTGCAAGTGAGATGAATTTGAGTTGCGGAAGACAAAAAGCTTAAACAAAGGGTACCAAATCCCAACACATGTACATACATGTTTTCATCATGTCGAGGATTACATGTCCATGTATTGTTTCCATCATCGTGAAGGATTACATGTACATACATGTTTCCATCATTGTGAAGATTACATGTACATACATGTTTCCATCATGTGAAGGTTACATGTACATACATGTTTCCATCATGTGAAGGATTACCATGTACATTACATGTTTTCCATCATGTGAAGGATTACATGTACAATACATGTTTCCATCATGTGAAGGATTACATGTACATTACTAATGATTTTCATCATGCTTGAAAGGATTACAGTACATTACATGTTTCTATCATGTGAAGGATTACATCTGTACATACATGATTTTCATAATTGAAGATTACATGTACATACATGTTTTCATTCTGTGAAGGGATTACATGCACGATACATGTTTTCATCATGTGAAGATTACATTGTACATACATGTTTTCATCATGTGAAGGGATTACATGTCATACATGTTTTCATTTCATGTGAAGCGATTACATGTACAGACATGTTTTCTCATGTGAAGGATTACATGTACATACATGTTTCTATCATGTGAAGGATTACACTGTTCATACCATGTTTTCATCCATGCTTGAAGGATTACATTGTACATACATGTTTCATCATGGAAGGATTACATGTCACATAATGTTTTCCTCATGTGAGGATTACATGTACATACATGTTTTCATCATCGTGGAAGGCATTACATGTACATACATGTTTTCCATCAATGTGAAGGTTACATGTGCAGACATGTTTCCATCATGTGCAAGGATTACATGCACAGACATGTTTCCATCATGTGAAGGATTACATGTACAGACATGTTTCCATCATGTGAGTTACATGTACAGACATGTTTTCCTCATGTGAAGGATACATGTTTACAAGACATGTTTCCATCACTGTGAGTATAACATGTGCAGACATTGTTCCATCATGTGAAGCGATTGATGTACATACGATGGAGTAGGGTGAGTATACCTGATTCTGGCTCACTTTTCCCCATGTAAGTGAATGGGGATTTCAGCCGATTCATATTTTTCCCTAAAAATAAACCCCCTTTTATAGCCCAAGCGTATATTATTTGTCTCCCCTTTTAACCTTGGGCACTCTATTCAAAATAAACCAATGCAACAAGATAAAGATTTTCTCAGTAGCGCAAAGTAGTAATGTTGATTTGTTAAAGGTGATTCTGAAGAAATATCTGAAAACATGTAAGCCGAGGACACTCTTTCACATAACCAATTGCATATTGTTTAGTCTCACTCATTGAACCTATAAGATTGTTCATTCTCAAATCCTCAATAGGTCTAATTTTCTTTGCACAATAATCCCCATCAAAATATTTAAAAATAAACATTTGAATCTTTATAGTTTCAAGATTACCCCTTTGTGTCATTTTGAATGATAAACTTCTCTCATTGTCTCATCTGACCACCCCCTGATTCTGCATATCATTTGAGGATTGTAGTACAATTATTTTTCCATTGTTAAATTGATAACCATCAAATTCTTCAGTCCATTCAAGATATTATTATTTTTCTTTACATCCTCTCCTCTATGGGTTTTTAAATTGATTTCGCTTATTTGTCTTTATTACCTTTGTTTAGTTATTTATCAATAGACTTATTTGATATTTTTCACATTCATATGTTTTCCATTTATATACCAAGACTGAGCGATTTCTCCACACTCATTTAGTTTGATAATTACTTGGTCCGACCATGTTATATATTGTGGAAAACAACACGATATATATTGTGAAAACGCCCTTTAAAAACCCAAACCCATCTCTCGTTAAAACTTGTGTCCATATGGAACACAATCTATTCTATTCACTCAATCATACAATATCCCATATTGGACACTCTATTCTACATACTCTCATGACTCTAAATATTCACTCTATCATACAATATCCATATGGAACACAATGATTCCATTATCTAAAATTTAAAATACTCTTATCATCCAAAGGCTCCTAATGCCTTTTATCTTACTCTTCACTATATCTCTTTATGTTTATAACTTCTATTTGGTTATTATTTTCCTTACTATTATTTTCTTCTATTCATCAAACAATTATAATAGATTCTAAAATTATTGATTTCTTTCTTAACATATTTCTTTATTCCTCTTTAACCTTTTTATCAATCTGATTCACCAATCTCTCTCGT
>JAXMNL010000261.1:42866-66297 GCA_035128595.1 Eptatretus atami | reverse complement strand
TGAACTTCTCAATTTAGTTAAAACAACTTGTCATATGTTTACAAACACAGCACTGTACTTGTCAGTTGAGTTAAAACAACTTGTCAGGTGTTTACAAACACATCACTGAACTTATGAATAGATTAAAACAACTAGTCAGACATTTTCTGACACAGCACTGAACTTGTCAATATATTAAAACAACTAGTCAGACATTGGCTAGTTGTTTCGGGCGGCGGTCCGCTTGCGCGATGTCAAACACGCAGGACGAGTTCCGGGGTCGTCAATCGCCGCATGCGCAAACCGCAAACACGAGTCTCCCGGGTCGTTTGACCGCACATGAAGCCAGGAAGAACGACGAGTTATCCGGGCTCGTTCCGCAATGTGCAAAACGCAAGGTACGAGTTCCGGAGGGTCGTTGCGCGCATCGCGACGCACCACCGAGTTCCCTGGTACCGTTCCGCGCACTAGCGCAGAACTGAACCGACGGTTCGGTCGTCGTCGCGCCTCTGCATGCGCAAAACGCAGACGAGTTCCGGGGTCGTTCGCGCCATGCGGCAACGCACCACGATCCCTTGGGCTTCGTTCGCACGTCGCAGAACGAACGAACGTTTCGGGTACTGATCAGCGATGTTCAAAAAACAGCAGGATCGACGTTCCGGGTCGTTCTCGCGCCATGCGCTAAACGCACCACCCCCCGAGCTTCTGTTCCCGGTGTCTACGCGAGCGCAGGAGAAAAGAACGAACCGAGTTCGGGGTTCGTTTCGCGCAGGCCAAATCGCAGCACGAGTTGCGGGGGTGTCGCGCCATGCGCAACACGCAGCCCACGATTCCCGGTCGGTCGTTCGCGCACGCGCACGAACGAACGACGAGTTTCGGAGCGTGTTCCGCGCATTGTGCAAAACCGCATGACGATTCGGGGTCGTTCGCGCGATGCGCAAACGCAGCCCAAGAGGTTCCCAGGCGGGTCGTTCGCGGCATGCGCACGAACGAATCGACCGCGCAGTTTCGTGGGTCGTCCATCGGCATTGTCAAAACGCAGCACGACGTTCCGGGATGTCGTTTCCCCGCAATCCGGGCAAGCGCAACCACGAGTCCGGGTCGTTCGCGCGATGCGCAGAAAACGAACGACGAGGATTTTGCGGGGGTCGTTCGCGCATGTGCAAAACGCCCAGAACGAGTTCCGGGGTCCGTTCGCGCATGCCAAACGCACCACGAGTTCCGCGTGGCGTTCGCGCCCACGCGCAGACCCAACGAATGACGAGCTTCGGGGGGCGGTTCCGCGCGCATGCTGCAAAACGCAGACCGAGTTCGGGGGTCGTTCCGCCGCCCGATGCAGCCAATTGCATCCCAACGATTCCCGCGGGTCGTTCGCGCATGCGGCAGACACGAACGACGAGTTTCGAGGGTTCGTTCCTACGCGCAATGGCCAAAACGCAGCCGAGTTCCGGTGACAGGGTCGTTGCGACACCATGCGCAGATACGAACCGAACGAGTTTCCGGGACGTCGTAGCGTACGCATGCTCCGCAAAACGCAGCGACGCAGTTCCGGGTCTCGCGGCTATCGCAAAACGGCACCACGATTTCCACGTGGCTAGGTTCGCGCAATGCCACAGACAGACGAACGACGGGCGAGTTACCGATGGCGTCGTTCCGCGCATGCTGCCAAAACGAGGAACGAGTCTTCCGGCGTCGTATCGCTGCAATGCGCCAAACGCCCACGAGTTCCCCGTGGTCGTTCGCGCACGCGCAGAATCGCAACGACCAGTTTCGCGGGTCCGTTCGGAATGTGGCCCATAAAACGCAGGACCGATTCGGGGTCGTTCGCCAAATGCGCAAACGCACCACGACAGTTCCCGGTGGGTTACCGTCGCGCGACGCGCCAGAACGACAAGTACGACTGTTCTCCGCCGGTCGTTCCGCGCTGTGCCAAGAACCCAGGCACGTAGTCCCGGGACTCGTCCTATCCCGCTATGCAGCAAAACGCACCCACGAGTTCCCGTGGGCTCGTTCCGCGGCACGCCCGAACGAACGGAAACAGTCTTCGGGTCGTCTCGCGCAATGTGCAAAACGCAGCACGAATTCCCGCGCTTCGCGCCATGCGCAAACGCACCACGAGGTTTCCAGTTCGTCATTCGCGCCACGAGCTGAACGAAGCGCGTCGATTTCGGTACGTCGAGCATCTGTCAAGAGAGCGCAGAGCGAACAACGTTCCAGGCCCAATTGGGCGTCTTCGCGCTGCTATGCCGGCAAACGCACCACGAGCTTCCCGGGTCGTTCGCGCCATTGCGCAGAAACCGAACACGACAGTACTTCGGTGGTCGTTCCGCGCAGTGCAAAAACCACAGCAAAGTTCCGCATCTATCTCGCCGCAGAGGAGTGCCAATTTCCACACGAGTCTCCCGTTTTTTCGCGCACGCGCAGGAACGAACGACGCAGTACGCACGGACCGGCGCCAAGCGTCTTCCGCGATTTCAAAACACCGCTAGCATTTTCCTGCGCGGCTCTAAGTTGACCGGCGCTCTAGCGCAACGCATTCCCGAAAGCTTCCGTGCGTCGCGCTCAGTGCGCAAGAAAGGAGACGGACGAGAATATCGGCGAGTCGTGTGCGCATGCTCAAATACGCCAGCACACCGAGCTTTCTCGGACTTCGGTCGTTCGCGTCAATGACGCAAACGCAGCGAGTTCCCGGTCTGTTGAGCCGACCGCGCAGAAGAACAGTCGAGGTTCGCCCGTCGGTCGTTGCGCCGGCATTGTGCAAATACGCAGGACCGTCTCAGGTCGTCGCTGCGCATGCGCCAACGCCACCATCCGACGTATCCCGGGTCGTTCATCGTATATGCGAGGCGTAGCGACACCGGTTACAGGGTCTTCTCGCGGCGAGTCGCAAAGCCAGGCACGATTTCCCGCGGTCAGTCCATGAGCGCAAACGCAGACACGAGTTCCCGGGGTCGTTCGCGCATGCGCAGACGAACGACGGAGTTTCGGGGTCGTTCTTCGCGCATGCTGCAAAACGCAGACGGCATTCGGCGAGGTCATTTTACGCGCATTGCGCAAACGCACATCCGAGTTTCCCCTGTTAAGGTCGTTCCCGCGATCCGAACGACCGACGGACGCAGATCTCTCTCGCGAGATATCTTGCGACATCTGTGAAAACGCAAGGACCAGAGTAGGTCCGGTCGTTCGCGCAATGCGCGAGAAAGTGCACACATCGACGGCTTCGCCGGCGCTCGATAGTCGCGGCATTGCGCAGAACGCACGAGGCGTTGGTGCAGCGTTCATAGCGTCTGTTCCACTTCAGCAATACCAGCAGAGCGGTCTCACCGGGGTCGTCGCCGCATGACGCAGACGAACACGAGTATTCGGTTGGGTCGTTGTTACGCGCATCGCGCCAAAAGAGCGCGCACGGACTGAGTTCCACAGGGGGTCCGTCTGCGCGCCGTATAGCCGCACAACACAGCGAGCAGTTCCCATTGGATCGTTCATCGCGCCAATGCGCAGAACGAACGAGCGAGTTTCGCCCGGAGCGCTCTTGCGCGAAGTGCAAAACCCAGGACGCAGTTCCGACGTCCGTATCGGCTTCAATGCGCAAGACGCACCGACGAGTTCCGGGTGCGTTGCGCGCATGCGCAGACACGAAACGACCCAGTTCCGGGGTCGTGCGCGCATGTGCAAAATCGCAGACGAAGTTCGGGTCGTTCCAGGCGGCCATGCGCAAACGCACCACTGAGTTATCCCCTGTGGTTTTTTTTTCCTTTCGCCGTACGCGCAGGAACGAACTACCGAGTTTCGTGGGGTTCGTTCGCGCATGTGCCAACAACGCAGGAAGTTTCGGGAGTCGTTCGCGATCGCAAACGCACCACGATTCCCGTGGTCGTTCGCGTACGCGCAGAACGAACGACGAGTTCCGGGGTCTTCGCGCAATGCGCAAAACGCACCATGAGTATGTCCCTTGGTTCGTCGCGCACGCGCAGAACGAACCGACGATTTCGGGGTCTTCGCGCATTCTTCAAAAACCAGGGACGAGTTCCGGGAGGTCAGTTCGCGCATGCACGCAAAAGCAACACGTTCCGTGGTCGTTCGGCCATGCGACAGAACGAACGACGAGTTATCGGGGGCGTCGCGGATGCTGCAAAACGCAGCTCGATTTCCGGGGTCGTCGCGCATGCGCAAACGCACCACGAGTTACCCGCTGGTCTTCGCGCACGCGCAGAAACGAACGACTTTTCGGGGGTCGTTCGCGCAATAGGGCAAAACCGCGGACCGCGAAGTTCCCCGGGAGGTCCTTCCCGCAGGATGCGCAACGCCAACAACGAGTTCCCTTGTGGTTCGCGCCTGCAGAAACGAACGACAGTTTCGGGGATCCGTCATTCAGCGCAGGTTCCAAAACGCAGACGAGATTCGAGGTCTTCGCGCATCGCCTACCGCACGAGTTCCGTGTCGTTCGCGCACGCGCAAAGATCACCGACGATGTTCGGGCCGGGTACATCTCGAGCTGCATGGTGTCCAAAATCCGTCACGCCACCGCGGTCTCTCGCGCACGCATGACTACGACTCGCCAGAGTTTCGGGGTCGTACTCGCGAGTGTGCGCTAAACGCAGACGATCCGGGGTGTTCGCGCAGCCACGCCACCACTAGATTCGGGTCGTGGGTCCTCGCGCGAGTGCGCACTAATCCGACGAGCTCGCCGGCCATTCGCTCTCGCCTCTGTCTCAATATTCGCGTCACGAGTCGGGGGTCGTTCCCGCATGCCAAACGCAACACGAGTTCCCGGGGTCGTATCGCGCATGCGCCAGAACGACGACGAGTTCGGGGTCGTTCAGCGCATGTGCAAAACGCAGGCGAGATTCCGGGGTCGTCGCGCTCATTGCGCAAACGCACCACAGTTCCCGCATGTCGTTCGCCGCACGCGCAGAACGAACGACGAGTTTCGGGGGTCGTTCCTGCGCATGTGCAAAAAAGCAGACGATTCCGGGTGGTCTTCGCGCATGCGCACAATGCACACGATTCCGGTCGTTTCGCGATGCGCAGAACGAACGACGAGTTTCGGGTCGTTCGCGCATCAGTGCAAAACGCAGCACAGTTCCGGGTTTGCGCCAATGCGCCAAACGAACGACGAGTTTCGGTCGTTCGCGCATGTGCAAAACGCAGACGATTCGGGTCGTTCGCGCATGCGCGAAACGCACCACGAGTTGCCCGTGGTCGTTCGCGCATGCGCAGAACGAACGCAGAGTTTCGGGGGTACGTTCGCGCCATGTGCCAAAAACGCAGACGAGTGCCGGGGGTCATTCGCGCAGCGCAAACGCAACCACGGAGTTTCCGGGTCGTTCGTCATGCGCAGAACGAACGACGAGTTTCGGTCGTCGCCGCATGTTCAAACGCAGACGAAGATCCGGGGTCGTCGCGCAGCGCAAAACGCACACCCGAGTTCGGTTCGTCTCGCGCCACGCAGAACGACACACACGAGTTTCGGGTCGTTACGCGCCATGTGCAAAACGCAGGACGCAGTTTCCGGGGTCCTTGTTGGTTCGCGCTTCGAGCGCACAGAGCGGGTCACGATCTCCGTAGGGGTCGTCTCCGCTTATCGCATCCCGATACGACGATGTATCTCGGGCTTCTCTCGCCGCATAGTGTGTCAAAACGCAGGCACGAGTTCAGGGCTCGTTCGACATCCACTAACCGCTACAGCTGTGCTTCCCCGTAAGAGCTCTAGTCCGTAGCGCAGTAACGACGACAGTTCCGCGGTCGTTCCGCGCACTGTCCAAACCCCAGAGTTCGTCGGCACGTTCGCCTGCCATAGCCGTACCAACTGAATCCACCGTTACTCTACGCCTATCCGCCATCGTTCTCGATGGTCTGACGACCTGCCATTCCTGTCCTTCGGGGGCAACCACCAAGTCTGTGCATCACCGCCCCCACTCCGTATTCTCGCGCTGTATTCGGGGTCGTTCGCGCCATTTTCAAACAAACGCTGGATCTGCGACCGTTTCAGATTCCGGGGTCGTTCGCGCATGCGCAATAACACTTCGCCAGCCAAGACTCGATTCCTCCGCCATCGTTCGACGCAAACGGCTCAAATCCAAAATGCCACAATGCCCACACGACCAACGGACGAGTCTCCCGTCGGGGGTCGTTCGCGCTCATGTCGCAGAAACGCAGCTCGATTTCGCGGGCTTCGTTCCGCGCATAGCGCCGTAGCAGAACAGTCCAGCGACCCACACGCGCACAAGTTACCTGTCACGTGGCCGTTCTAACTCCGCGGCGACGGCGCAGAAGATCTCAAACAAATACAGCACGAGTTTCGGGGGCGTTCGGCATGTGCAAAAAGCGCAGCCCGAGCTTCCGGGGGGTCATCCCGCCATGCGCAACACGCAACACGATCCCTTGGTTCGTTCGCTCACGATTATCAGTTATTTTTACGAACGACTGAAAAGCCTGTATTTCAGTTTCGGGGCTCGTTCGCGCACAGTGCGAGAAGACGACAGGACGATTCCGCGGTTGTTCGCGCATCGCCCGCCCACAAAGAACCACGATTCCCGTGTCGTTACGCCGGCACGCGCAGACACGAACGACGAGTTCGGCGGTCTATCGACGTCATGTCGCAGAATATCCGCCACTATCGCGAGTCGAACGGCGGGTCTTTCCGCATGCGCACGTAGCGTCAAACCACGAATGTCTTTTGGCGTCGTTCGCGCCTAAGCATCACGCGCAGATTCGACGACGAGTTTCTGCTTGCGTTTTCGCGCCTGTTCAAAAGCCCAGGACCGATCCCTTCGTCTCTATTCGGCGAAAAACGCCCATCCACCGATGTCCGCGTGGTCGCGCACGCAGCAGAACGAACGACTTGTCAGCGCGGTTCTTACGCGCAGTCAACCAGCACGAGTCCGAGAACAATCGTTGGCCACTCATACACGACACCCGTTGATCCGCTAGGGCGTTGCCGCCTACGGCAGAGACGAGAGCGAACGAGTTTCGCGTCGTTCCGCATGTGCAAAGAACGCAAGACGAGCCGGGGTGGTGCGTTTCGCGCGCATTCCCCCTCAATACCGCACCATCAACTTCTCGGTCGCTTCGCGCTGGATGCGTCGACACGAGCGGACGACGGGGGATCAGTGGCTGCCGCATGCTCGCCAACCGCACCGACTGAGTTCCGGCGGGTTCGTTCCCCGCCATCGGCGCAAACGTCTAACACGAAATACACGTTCTATCATGGGTACTTTTTATCCCCCCCAGTGCGGTCCGTACGCGGCCATCGCGCCAGACCGAACGACAGTTCTTGGCCTCCAGCTACGCGATTGTGCTATACCAGAGCGCAGGTTTACCGATGTCCCCAGCGGTCGTTATCGTCGCCAATGCGCAAACCCGCACCACGATGTCCCGGGAGTCGTTCGCGCAATGCGCAAGACGGACGAACCGACGAGTTCGGGTCGTATACGCGCAATGGTGCAAAATCGCAGCACGAGCTTCCGGGTCGTCCGCCCATTGCGCAAACGCAACACAGAAGTTCCCAGGGGTCGTTCGCGCTCATGACGCAGAACGAAAACAGACGAGTTTCGGGGGTCGTTCGCGCATGTGCATATATAGCACAGAGTTCGGGTCGTCGAGAGCTATGTCAAACGCACACGAGTTCCCGTGGTCCTTTCGCCACGCGAGAGATGATCGAGCGGTGGCGTCGCTATCGTCACGCATGTGCAAACGCAGGGACGAGTTCCGGGTCCGTCGCGCAATCGCCGCAACACTGCACCACGACTGTGGTCCCGGCGGTCCGTTCGCGAGCCCATAGCGCAAACGAAAACACGAGTTTCCGAAGTCGTCGCATTGTCAAAACGCAGCACGAGTTCCGGGTCCGTCCTGCGCCTACGATGCGCCCCAGAAACGAACGACAGTTTTCGGTCTGCGCGCGATCGTCGCAAAACGCAGACGAAGTTCCGGGGGTCGTTCGCGCATGCGCCAAAACGCACCACCGATGCTCCCGTGTAGTTCGCGCGGATGCGCAAGACACGAACGACGCAGTTTCGGGGTCGTTTCGCGCATGTGCAAAACGCAGGGACGATTCCGGGGGTCGTTCGCGCATGCCGCCAAACGCACCACGAAGTTCCCGTAGTCGTTCGCGCACGCGCAGACACGAAGACGAGTTCGGGGGGTCGCTTCGCGCATGTGCAAAACGCAAGACGCATTCCGGGGGTCCTTCCTTTCCACGAAGTCGCAAACGCACCACGATGTTCCCGTGGTCGTGTTCGCGCACGCGCAGAACGAACAGACGAGTTCGGCCGCATCTTCGGCGCAATGTGCAAACACGCCAGGCACGAGTTCCGGGGGGCCTCACGCTATGCGCAAACGCCACCCACCGAGTTCCCGTGTCGTGTCGCGCATCGCGCAGCACGACGACCACCGAGTTTCCGGGGCGTATCGCGCATGTCAGCATAAACGCAGCACGAGTTCCCGGGGGTCGTTCCGCATGCGCAAACGCCACGAGTTCCCGTGGTCAGTTCGCGCACGAGCAGAACGAACGCACGAGTTTCGGGGGTCGTATCCGCATTGCAAAACGCAGGACGAAAGTTCGCGGGTCGTCTTCGCGCATTGCACAAACGCTCCACGTATCCCCCGTAGGTCGTTCGCGCATGCGCAGACACTGAACGCGTTTCGCCAGGGTCGTTCGCGCCCATGTGCAAAACGCGGACTGTAGTTCCGGGGTCGTCTCCGCACGCAATACGCAATCGACCACGAGTTCCTACACCCTCTCTAGTTACGTCCGCCAGCCAAATTCACATATCGCTGTGATCAGATCACCCCCGAAATCCCAACCAAGTCCCACTTCCTCTCAATTCCCCTGCTTCCTTCCTAAAGATCCACCACGTACGAGTTTTGTAAGTCTCTCTTCGTCAACCAATTTCGGTCGTCCCTCAGCGATGTTCGAATAACGCAGGATTCGAGTTCCGGGTCCGTCCCATTCTCTGCGCCACCCATTCTCTCCTGACCCATACAGCCACCGTAGCTACTCAGTTTCCCCAGCTTTCCCCTTCCATCCTGCCCTACTGTTCTCCATGCCCCCTGTCGCGTGATTACTCTCACATATTGCCCCGACAAATAGCAAAAGCGACAAGAAATAATTAAATCAGGGGAGAATCCCGTCCACTAAAGAATTCGGCTTGAGCATCAAGCTAACATCAGAATATCAATCGCTACTGACACGCACGCTACGCACGTTATGCACAGGGTGGGGGTGGCATACTTAACCGACATCGTCACAGGCTGCCAGAAACAGCACTAAAATCACTCCCAAAATAATAGATATAAACATCCTATGGACAGCACTAAAAGGACAAAAACAGCAAACAAATCGGCAAAGGTGCTATTGCCCCGCTCCCCGCTTCCCGTTTGGCTGTTGAAGCATTGCAACATTCTAGTATAAACAGCACAAACCGTTCGCTGTAGTTCACCTTTGTGTTCTCACTAGCACGAAGTCCAGAGACGAACGCTACCCGCAAAGTGTTCAGGCCTGCCGAGCGTCAAACATCGGTCTCTCGTAATCGCATCTTTTAAAGCTAAAGCAACATAGCCTTCAAAGGACGAGCACAATTGACAACGCGACAGAGACGAGTGTCCTGAACCGAGACACGCGATCTTAATGCAGTATTACCAAATTTCTGCCAGAGGGAGTCACAAGCGTGTAATATATTCTAAGCACCCACCTGATATCCACAGCCATCTGAGCACCAATAGATCGCCCACACAAGCACGACAAAAGAGAGAAAATGATTTGTCCTGCTGAGCAGTATCTGTGTTTAGCGCTTCTCACCAACAGTTCATGTCCGTAGCCCTGCAAAAAAACGATTGACAGGCAGAGATACAAACACTAAAAGACAAAGCGTACAACAAAAGACGACAAAAGCACGTATACGAACACCACCCCGTCTGTCATAATTTCAGAGCGCCCATAGGATTCACTTGATCAGACAATCCAAATCTAAAGCCCTTGTCATGCTCACTGAGCAAAGGCAGTCAGAGCATTTTTCCCACCAGAGAGGATAGCAGGTCGTTCACGCGTATTCCTATCGGCAATTAAAACATTTTTATCGCGGACTAAACGGATTGCGACAAAACTTAAACATCGAGAGGGTTCCACGAGACCCAGTGCTCGTTGCGACTCTGCTGAGAGTCACCCTTGGGCTCATGGCGACCAGCCGACGACGTCGGCCATGCATAACAATACAACGAGATGATCCATAAAACCGATTACACATTCTCACTCAACTTTGGCATCGTTCGACATGAGTTCGAAATTCATGTATCCGAGCATCATATAAATTCTGCCCTCTCCAGACGAAAGAACTATACTAGCTTCTGCGGCTTCGGTGATCATCATTTCTCATTCCTTCATTTTCGTCCAGAAGAGAAGGAATTATTCAAGCAATGCTCACCACAAATCACCCGCTCCATGCCAACAGTTGCCACAATCACAACATTGCATCAGAAAACCTCGACGATGCAGGACTTTCCGATTACAACTGGTCAAATTCAAAACAAAGAAATGGTTTCGCAAAACAAAACCAACACGACTAAAGACAAGAATGATCACAAGTCCGGATAACTAGTTCCAGCTACACTCACTACTCTCAAACAGCCTTATTCCCACGCAGGCCGTACAGAAGATCGTTCAAGCATGCCACTCTCCTCACGAATGAGATCAAAAAAAATATATAACGGGCAAGAAACGAAATGCCCGAGAATAAATGGACTAAAAAAAAAATAAAAAACACAAAAAAAATAAAAAGACTTAGAAAATAATATACAGATTCAACAAGAGACCGACAATCGAAGACCACATACAGAAAGTCAACAATTCCCCCAGCCAAACATCGCGCAAATGCACCACCCCGAAGCAACGATTCCCCCAACTACGCGATCGTTCTCCGTCCGACGCCAGAGCACACACACTATGCGGCAAGTAACGAATAAAAAATGACCACTAACACTGAATCGACGAAGCAGTATGCTTCTTACACGCAGCCTTCGTATTTCGCCTAATCCTCAAGCGATTTCACCCAATCCACCGAACCACAAGGCACGGAACTACATCACATGCTGCCACGTCATTCCAACTCGAAGGTATGATCACCAGTATCGTCTACTGCCCGATTAATAACCAGCTGGACAGATTCAAACCACTACTTATCACTAACTGTACACTCACACAGAACATTCCAACTCGAATAAACCGAAAACCGAGTCAAGACAGTCTATTCCGATAGCAGCACTAACTGAGAGATCCATAGTAAAAACAACCATCAGCACTCACAACAATTAGTGAACCACAACACAAACACAACAACCGAACGCTCATCAAAGAACTTAAACAACAGACTTCAAAAGATTCCTCGACGAACAAACACTAACTTGTAAAAATTAACAACAACACAGAGTCAGAGAAACTTATTACACACTAACTCTGCAACACATTAAATAAGCAACCAATCAGCCACATTAACGCGACCTGATCAAAGAATGCTTCTACACTACAACACACACTAGACTGGAAAACGATTAAAACAGGACGAACAGACAATTACAAAAACACACCACGAACCAATGGATTAAAAAGCGACTCGATCCACATTACCCCAACACACACCAACTAGGCCAACTCATGAAAACATTCAATAGAACAAACACAACACAACTTATCAAACAGATATGAAAAGACGAGCCCAACAATTCCAGTAGTAAAACCATAAGAATTCCAACACACGAGAGTCACGAACTCGTCAGATTTATGAAAACAACGATGCAATGAGTACCAGACACAGTCACCTGAAACGAATTAAATCAATAGAAAACTCCGCATAGTGCAAACTCAAACACTTACTGCAACACGCACAGACATGGTCAACATAGATCTAGAAACAAGGTCATATGCTAGGAGTTTATGAAAACAACAATCAATATTAGGACACACACTCAGCCTTGTCATACGTCAGCTGAATAGACCCGTCCAAATTTCGCAACACACACACCTAACTACTAAGATTATGAGATAACACCCCAGGATGACAAACACACACTGAGACTCCATAGGTTATACAATGAACCCAACATTGACATAACAGCACGCAAGCATTTCAATAGATTAAAAACGGACTATAGACGAATCTGACGAGATAAAACCAACAAGCAATTCATCACAAACACATCACTGAACGTTCAATTGAAGGTAAAAGCAGCTTTCAATTTACAAATTCACGACCACCTGAACTAGTTACAATAAAAACAACTCTCAACAACTTACGTCTAACACACACGAAAGCTTGTCAAAATAAAACAATACATTAACGTTGCTAGTTTATTAAAGAGACCAAGACGAACATTTCTAAAACACACCAAAGCTGATCAATTATTAAACACAACTTCAAGTGACACAATCACACTGAGACTTGTCACTAGTATCCGGATTAAAACAGACTCTCACACCAAACTCAACCACGACCACGACACGTCAAATAAAAACAAACCAGTCGACCTCTTGACTACATTAAACAACAATCACCAACAGTACAAAACTACTCACCAACCTTCCAATAATTAAACACCAATCTCAGATGTACAAGCACGTACACCTGAAGTATCGCGCATGAAAATTAACAACAACCGTCGAGCGATACAGAACACACTGAACTTATCAACAAATAACATGGAACGTCAAACACGCAAGTTATACTAGATACTCACATTATCCTCCATCAGGATAACCCACTCGGCACTAACCTGTCCAATCTCATTAAAACAACTTGTCAACTTTACAAACACAGGCGCTATACTCAGTCCGCAAAGGTAACCAACATGCGCATACAGCAAAAAAACCACACTGAAAACTCAAAGAAATAAAAAACTCTCAACAATAGCTAGGACTTATGAAAGAGCATTCACAATCACATTACAAACACCACTGAACTGCACATTTTTAAAGATCAAACTTCAAGTTACAACAACACGACCACGTACTTCAAATGATTCCGCCGTCAAAAACAACTATGTCAGCGGTTACACACATCCACTGAGCTCAGCAAATCATCTAAAAAGCAACTCTCAAACACTACCAATCACACTATACCTGCAAATCATAAAACAACCATCAACAGTGTTCACGACACAGACCAATCAACATTACAACACCCCCACACTACGACAATGCGACAGAAACAACGCAAGGACAAAACACACACTTTAACGAGATAGAATTAAAACAACTCGCAAACAACTAGAGAAAAAACGAACACATGACTTTAATAGGAATAACATATCCCGCAAGTACAAACACGGCACTGAACTTTATGAAGAAGGCACAAATCTCGCAACATGCGCACAAAATAGCAGAGCAGCAAACATACAAGCTAAACGACGACCAAAGACTTAGTTAATTCTGACAAAACACACACGGGAACTGAATCGGATGAAAACAAATACAACGATGACAATCACGTACGCACGCAAAAGGCAATGTCATTAAAACAACTGCAATGCGTAGCAAAACACACACCGGCACCATCGTCCGTTCCCACATTTGACATTAACACTGGGCAGTTGCAATGGTCTACATACACACACCCGGTAACGGCAAAAGTTAACAGAACACACCCAACTGTACGAAAGATCCCCGCACTGAGTACCAAGACGGTCGGACAGAAAAAACCTCAACAATGTCGCAAAGGACCGACAACACCACCGAAACGTTCAAGAGAGTGAATCAACCAGCCAACAGTGTGCTAGCAGTTATAACAGGCAGACGACGAACAAACACACACAACTTGACCAAGTAAAACAGCCGCCAAGGGAAACCAGAAACGACACAGCTGAAAGGTGGCATCATGAGAAAAACAACGCATTCGTGTGTGCAGAACCCGACACCAAGCGTGCCCATTTTCAAAAATGCAAACAAGCACAAGGCGCAGCAGGTACAAACATTACCGCACACGGACGAAGAGAGAACATTAGCAGACATGCTTACCGAACAACCAACAAAACATACAAACACACACGAAGTTTGCGAGCAGTAAAACAACACGGAATGGAACACGAACACAGACACAACGAGCACACACGAAGAGAAACCGCTGGTGCACACCAATGGCTACGATAATACACTAAAGCGTCCCAAGCTAAATGAGAAACGACGGAGACACGAATGCGAAAACAGACCAGCCTGAATTCTTAGCAGATGGCAGAGAACAAGCAGTCCGTACATGAGGAGCAACAATCAAAGGCTACCATAAGCTACCAGCACGCACTGTCAAATTGGCGTGAGACACAACGATCAGAAGTGTTCAACACACAGCTCGACAAGTGCAACAGTATAACCACACACGCATGCAGGGGGGATGAAAACTAAGTCAGTACCATTACTAAATACCACGAACGCCGCAACATGAAAACACGATGAGCAGCACGGCTCATGCAACGACACAAACACCAAGCAAGGCGTCAACGCCAAGTACCCCACGATAGGTCAGCCTGGCAAGGCGGAAAGCAATACGGCGACATGTGTACAAACACCACGAACTGGCAATTGAGGCAAACGCCAGCTGAGGCACAACCGATCAGAACGAACAAACACGATTCTAACTTCGATCGAACGGGTGTGAAATCAGTCAACTCACAACATGACGAAGCGCGCATAGCATGCCACACAAAGAAGGAAAACAAGAACACGATGCGACGATGCAAAACACAGAAACTCAACATACATACACGACACAGGCGGAACGGTTTCTAACGCTAAGACGACAAAAAATGCGCCTTCAGACTACTAGCAAAAACGCAGCGGCAGACATTAAAAAACGAAAAGGTAACTCCGCACTCAACTGGTACCACACCGACTTAATCGCCTGCCAACTAGGGAAAGCACAGGCAACGAGCAGTGATGTAACAAGAAAACATGCAACAGACAAAAAACACACTTAAAACGCAAAGGAAGAAACACCAACGATGCAGAAGTGTTACAAACACAGCCACTCGAACGCAATTAGGTGTAAAAACCAACGGGCAAGAGGCACAATACAACACAACAGAATATAAAACAACTCGCAGTATCATACCAAACACACGAACGGTCAAGGCGAGAAAACCAACCAAGGTAACAATCACAGCAATCGGACGTTCACAAGCAAGAGGCTCAAACAACGTGTCAACATAACGAAGGACTTAGCAACAGCTAACGTCTCAAGATTGAAATAACAACATCAAAGGCTAGTATGAAAAACAACCTGCATACATGACGAGCACACACGAAACGCATAGTGTGCGCAAGAAACAACACCAGGCAAGGCAAATCAGCACCTAACTGCATATCAAACGGAGGCAAAACACACAGCGCCGACAAATACCGAACACAATGTTAGGATACGTAGTTCGCGAAAAGCAAACCTCAGACAAGTGAATCACACCAGAACCGAACGATCGGCAAAAAGTTGAACCAACTACGCAAATCAAGGAAAACAGTCAAGATACAGTACAAACTAACACACTCCACTGCAAAGGCAGAGAGATCTTGCATCTAAGTGGACAGAAAACACAAACCGAACTGCGAAAGCGAATTGAAAACTTACCGACACAAAACACACATAAAACGAGCAGAAGTCGAAGATAATCCAACGCCGCGGACAATCAGACGCAAACGACAAACAAACGCACGGTGTCGCGCGTTTGTCAGAAATAAACAGCGCACACGCAGAACGAACGACGAGTTTCGGGGGGTCGTCAGCGCATGTTCAAACGCAGGACGAGTTCGGGCGTCGTTCCGCGCATGCGGGATAAAGCACCACGACTGCCCTGGGCGTTCGCGCCAACGCCGCAGACGAACGACGAGTTACGGGGGTCGTTCGCGCATGTGCAAAATGCAGCACGCAGTTCGGGAGCTCGTTCGCGCATGGCAAAACGACCCCGATTCCCGGGGTCGTTCGCGCACGCGCAGAAACGAACGACAGTTTCGGCGGTCGTTCGCGCAGTGCAAAACGCAGGACGGCCGGGGGGTCGTTCGCGCCAGCGCAAACGCCCCGAGTTTCCGGGTCGTTCGGGCAATGCGCAGAACGAACGACGACCGTTACGGGGGTCCGTTCCGCATTGCAAACGCAGCCGGAGTTCCGGGGAGTCGTTCCGGCATGCGCAAACGCAACACGCAGTCCCGGGCTCGTTCGCGCGTGCGCAGAAGCGAACGACGAGTTTACGGGGGTCGTTCGGCGATGCCTTGGCCAAAACGCAGAGACTGAGGTTTTCGGTTCGTTCGACGCTGATGCGCAAGACGCATCACGAGTTCCCTTTCTTCCGCACGCGCAAACGAACGACGGTTTCGGGGTTCTGTTCCGCGCTATGTGCAATAACGTAGACGATGTTTCGGAGGGCGGTTTTTATTCCCCCAGGGTTCGCGCGATGCCCCGCCCAACATGCACCACGAGTTGCCCGGGTCGATTCGCGGCCTGCGCAGACGAACGACTGAGCTTTCCGGGGTCGTTCGCCATGTGCAAACGCCCAGCACGAGTTCCAGGGTCGTTTTGCCGCATGCGCAGAACGAACGACGAGTATCTCGGGCGTGTCGTTCGCGCATACGCTGCAAAAACGCAGGACGAGATTACCGGGGTCGTACGCGCGATGCGCCAAACGCGATACGAGTTCCTGGTTCGTTCGCGCATGCGCAGAACGAACGACGAGTTCGGGGTCGTTCGCCGCTAGTTCAAAAACGCAGGACAGTGCCGGGGTCTCTCAGCGCATGGCGCAAACGCCACCACGGTTCCCCGTGGTCGTTCGCGCGCACGCGCAGAACGAACAACGAGTCTTCGGGGGTTCGTCGCGCATGTCGCAAAAACGCAGCGATCCGAGTTCGGGGGTCTGTTCGCGCAGGATGCGCCAACACGGGCATCACCGGAGTTCAACGTGGTCGTTCGCGCATGCGCAGACGAACGACGAGTTATCGAGGTCGTTCTGCGCAATTCTCGAAAACCTCGCTAAGTACGACGAAGAAATGTCACCATCTCTCTTGGTCAGCAATAATCGCGCATGCGCAACCACCCACGTTGCCCTGTAAGGTCTGTTCCGTACGCGCAGACACGAACGAACCGAGTTCACGGGGTCAGGTTCCAGCGCAGCGCAACGCACCCACGAATTCCGAGCGTTCGGCGCACCGCAGAATGAACGGAACGGTATTCGGGTCTATCGACGCAACTATTCAAAACCAGCGACGAGTTCGGCGGGTCATTCGCGCATGCGCAAAGCACACTAAGTTCCGTGTCGTTCGCATGCGCCAGAACGAACGACGAGATATTCGGGGCGTCTTCGCGCATGATGCAAAACGCAGCCAGATTCCGGGCCCGTCGTTCGCGCAATGCGCAACCCACCACGATCCTGGTCGTCGCGCACGGCGCCCAGAGAACACCGAGTCATCGGGGGTCGTATCGCGCACCGTATGCTGCCAAAACGCAGAGCGCCCCTTCACGGGCCTGTCCGTCTCCCGCCGCAATGCGCAAACAACCAGTCAACACCGACGCCTCCCCTTGTCCGTTCGCGCACGCTGCAGAACGAACACTGACGCTAAGTTTTCGCGGCACGTCGTCATCGCGCCCACTGTTCAAAACGCCAGACGAGTTCCGGGAGTCGTCCTCGCGCATGCCATAAACGCACCACGAATTTCCGTGGTCCGTTCGCGCACGCGCCAGCGAACGAACGACGAGTTCGGGAGTCGTTCCTGCGCTGTCGACAAAATCGCAGACGAGTTCCCGGGGGGTACTCATCGCGCCCTATGACGTCCAAACGACCAGAGTTCCCGTTGGTCGTCCCGCAGCGCAAACGAACGACAGCCATTTCGGGCACGGTCGTACTTCGCGCATGTTCAAAACGCAGACGAATGTTCCGGGGGTCGTCGCGCGACGTGCGAAGAAACGCAGCCATCCGATCCCCGTGGGCGTTCCGCGACCAACGCGCAGAACACGAACGCGTTCGGGAGGTCGTTCGCGCATGGCAAAAGCACGGAACGGTTCCGCGGTCGTTCCCGCCGATGCGACAACCACGCACACACGAGTTCTCCGGGGTCGTTCGGCCATGCGCAGAACGAACGACGAGCTCTTCGCTCGTTCAGGATGTTTCAAAACGCAAGTGACGAGTTCCGGGAGGTCGTTCCGCGGCATCGCAAACGCACCGAGAGTTCCGCGTGTCGTTCACGCGCACGCCAGACGACGACGAGTTCGGTCGATCGCGCTATGTGCGCAAGAACGCCAGGACGAGTTCCGGGGGCTTCGTTCGCGCCATGCGCCAAACGCACCACGAGATTCCGCGTGTCGTCTCGCGCACGCGCATAAACCGGAACGATAGAGTTCGTCGGGGGTCGTCGCGCATGTTTCAAAACCAGACGAGTTCCGGGCGTTGCACCGCATGCTAAACGCAAACGAGTCCCGTGGGGTCGTTCGCCACGGCGCAGAACGAACGACGATTTTGGGTCGTGTCCGCGCATGTGCAAGACGGCGAGGACACGCAGTTCCGGGGTCTCGCGGCGATGCACGCAACGCACACGTTCCCGGGGTGCGAGTTCGCGCATGCGCCAGAACGAACGACGCGAGGTTTCGGGGGTCGTTCGCGCGATAGTGCAAAACGCAGCACGGATGTTCCGGGTGGCTTCCCGCATGCGCAAGAACGCAACACGATTTACCGTGGATCGTCTCGCCACGCGCAGCATCACGACGACGAGTTCGGGGGGTCGTTCGCGCACGTGCAAACGCGGACGACCGTTCCGGGTCCGTTCGCGCGTATGCGCAACACGCCACACGAGTTCCCGGGGTCGTTCGCGCGATGGCAAACGAACCGACGAGTTTCGGCGGTCGTAGTTCGCGCATGTGCAAAACCCAGCACGTAAGTCCGGGGTCGGTTCGCCGCCGGTGTAAGTGCCGCAACACGCAAACAGGCCGATTCCCGGGGTCTGGCGCATGCGCAGACACGCAACGACAGACGTTGTGCGGGGGTCGTTCGCGCTGTGCAAAGCGCAGATCGAGTTTCCGAGGTCGTTCGCGCGATGCGGCACGACGCTACCACGAGTCGCCGTGGTCTCGCGCACTTCGGTCCAGCCAGAAGAACGGAGACGAGTTTCGGGGGTCGTCGGTTGCCGCGATTGCGAAAAAGGCAGGACGAGTTCGGGGGTCGTTGTCGCGCGCAAAACTAAACGCAACATTAAACGAAGACACTAATATCAACAGATAAATACACACGTCAACAATTGAAGGTTTTTTAACACTGCTCAAAAAACAACTGCACTCAATACCATCACAGAACACAGCACTGAACTTGTCAATTCCGTTAAAACAACGCCACATTGACAGAAACACGAGCACAAAACTAATAATAATTAAAACAATAGTCAACAGGGACAAGACACACGACCTTGTCAACAATTAAAGAATCCGAGACATGGTGGTTATTAAAACAACAAGAGACATTCCAAACACAGCACTGAGACTTTCAGATTTAATTAAAACAAGTGTCTGGCAGATTCTTTAAACCATCCTGAGCCTTAATGCCGCAAATGAATAATACAAGCACTCCCAAACATTAACTTAACACAGCACAACGTCAGAAAGTAAAACGATACTTGTCCAAACATTGCGTTTCATAAAGACAAGCGAGACATACAGAACACAGACGGAACTTGTCAATAGTCTAAAAGAGAGTCGTGCTCATGCTTACAAAACACACTAACTCAACTAAAACAAACCGCAACCTTTACGAACCGCAACACAAAATATACTTATCACTAGAGAAAACGATCAACGGTCGAAGTATATTACGACGAAGATAACAAGTCAATGCGACGACTCAAAGCCACGAGCAACGGTCAAGGCGTCGATTAAAACAACTCAGACATTGGCGATTTAGAAAACAATCACAAGGCAAGACATTTACAAACACACCACTGAACGTTTCAATGGTACTTTAGAACAAACGTGATGTATCTACAAACACACATGAAACTCAATTATGGAAACACTCCTGTCAAGAGTGTAGAACACACAACTCGATTAAAGGTGTAAAAGAACTCATCACACTACGAAACACACTGAACTGTCAAGAAAAAACAGGACCGTTTACAGGTTGCGGACGGCGTCATGAAAACAAATGCGCATTTCAACATTTACAAACCACGCAGCCGCACAGACAGTAACTTCCTAGGAAACAACTGTCATTGGGACACGACAGTCACAACGCGCTTACCAAGATAAAACAAAACAGTCAACAATGCTACAATCAAAGCAAACAAGCTAACCAGATTACCCACACACATAATGTAATGAGTAAACAACTTTCAAATCTGAACAAACAGCTACCTGGAGAAAAGTAAACCAGATCATCAACATACAACACAGGCACTAAGCTCGTCGAATAATAAACAACGAGGAATTGCTCAGTGTATTTAAAACAAACAATCAGACACGGACAACACTTACATAATGTTCGCCATTATAAAACAACTGTCAAATGTACAAGACTCGCACCAACAAAAAAAAGTAAACAACTGTCAGAGCGACTCAGAATGAAGACACTGAACTTGCAGATATAACTCAAGCAAATCAGTACACAACAAGTAAGCACTCGAGCTTAAAGCAATCGAGAACATCGACATGCCGTCGTCATAAACAACAAACATTACAAAAAAACACACTAACGTTCAATTAGTTAAACCATCATGTACAAACACAAAAACTAAATAGATAAACAACACAAACATTTGCAAAACACACTAACTTATCAACAGATTAAAACAACAATCAATCTTACAAACACAGCAATGAAGGCTGTTCAAAGTTAAAACACACACAGTACAGACACAGCAACTGAACGATGTGAATACTTAAAACAACTTCAGAACACTAAAACACAAACATAAGCTTGTCAAACACTATAACACGAACTAAGTCAGGAGCACGGTAGGTAGTAAAACAACAATAGACACTTCCAACACCACACACTGAACTCCAATTAGATTAAAAAAGCTTCAGAGTTTACCAAACAACAGCACTGAATAAATAAATTAAACACAATCAACAGTGCTACGAGAACAGCGCAACACTGGTAAATTAGAAAACAACCTGGTCAATGTACAAACGCACGAACGCGCATAAATAGTACAACATTAGAAAGACAATGCGGATCAGACATAGAACACAACACTAATGTCCAACAGAGAAAAAACACCGTCAAGCATAGTCTGGTGTAATTTGGAAGGACAACATCGAATATATACATAACCACCCACGAAACCTGCTTCAAATTGAATAGAAATCGGCAGAGGCACAAAACACAAAGCAAGACGACTCTATAAAGCCAAAAACACCTCAATATTACACATAGCAGCACTCTCCGAGACTCATAGATAAACAGCTGTCCACGTTACTTCATGTACGAACACACAAGTCAACATACAAACACAGCACATGCACGCAACTTAAAAAAATGACTCGCCACTTACGCACCACCACATCTAGAACATTCAGAAACAATTTCCCACCAAGACATCGACACTTCAACTTAGTCAAAAGACTAACCAACGCGTCAAACATTCACAGATAAAGCACCTGCCACTCTCAAAAATTAAAAACAACGGAGTCCAGACATAACTAAGACAGCACTTATTCAACAGATTGAACAACCACACGATGACCGACAGCGTTATCGGATGACACAGTAGATACTGTTACAAACCAGCACCTAACGGTCAGATTAGTAAAAAACGGCATGGGACAAGAGCTCAGCAGGAACTTGAAGTAGACTAAAACAAGGCTGTCATTCAACACACACAATCTTTCAATAATTTAAAACTGAGTCGTATGCCACGTGCAGGCTAAACACAGGACAAACATTTCAAACAAACACTGAAATATTGAATTACAAAAAACAAACCCCCTAGCACAGGACATTCAAATGCACACTGAACTTTATCAATCAAGCCAAAACAAACTTCAACATCATCAAGTTAATTAAACAACAATCAACATTACAAACAACACACTTAAGGTCGAGAATGAGAAGAAGGAGACGTTTCACATTGTATCACGACCACCCAGCATATATCTGTCAATTGTTAAACCAAACTGTTAGATGGTTAAAACACAGCAACAACTTATTTACAAAGCAAACCACTGGCAAGCATACACTCAGAAAAAAACAGATCCTCTCAGAAGAGCTTAAAGCAGTCTCGTAGACTTCGCGCCATGGCGAGGCATTGAAAACAACAGAAGACATTTACAAAACACTAGCGAGCAACATTGTCAATTAGAAACAAGATATCGGAATGGCACGAAAAGCATCGCACCTGAACTTTCAAGTCGAATAAGTTAAACAAGCTCAGCACATCACGAACACAGGCACGAAGTTCTGCATACAATCGTAAACACGGTCAACATAAATACGAAGACAGCACTGAAGCTGACAAAACTCATAAAAAACGACAAAGCAAAGAAAAAAACGGACGTCTCGCCCAGAAACGAAATTGCTAGTAAAACAAGCAACAGAATAACCTCGTACACTCTTGCTCAATGATCAGAAGCAACAACGTCAATGTTACAAACACAGACTAACTATATGAATAGCGATAAAACGACTAAACAGCATACCGCACACTACCCACACCCTGAACAGTTTGCAAAATACAAACCGTGCAGACAGGTAGGTTTATAAAACAGACAGAGTGAACATTTCGATACAACACACCGGAGCCACTTTCAATTCGATCAGAAACAGACTAGCAGATTGACAAACACGAGCACACGAACGAACGCAAGATTCAGACCAACTTGCAGACATCACTAATAACAAATTCGAATAAGAAAAAGCGATCAGATCACAGAGTTTCAAACAGCACAACTTCCATGAAACACACTGAAAACAACTCGAGTCAACAGTGTCGATCTTTTAAAAACAAACAAGTGAGAACAGATTACAAACTCACACTGACCTGTCAAATAGTCAAACAAGGAGCCGGTTCAATTGGCTCAAACACAGCACAACTTATCAAAGATAAAACAACTTGGTCGAACAGTGATTAAAAACACTTGAACTCGGAATAATAAAACTCATAATACATTAACTAATGACACACTACATGTCAGTGCTGAACAGATAACAAGCACTAATTCAGACAAGGGCTTACGTTAGAAAACAAACACACTTAATACACGATTACAAACACACCAATCTTCAATGTACCGTTAAAACAAACCCTCAATGGCACGACAAGACTACCGAAACTATGAACTAGATTCTAAACTAGTAACAGTGACAGACAGCACTGAACCTTTAGCAACAGAGCATAAAACAAACCAGTGCGACATGGAGTATAAAACAACAAGCAACATTAAACACACACTTAACTTGTCACTTAGTTTAACAAACTCGTTCAACTTTACAAACACAACGCACTAGCGATTTA
>JAXMNL010000261.1:28953-42841 GCA_035128595.1 Eptatretus atami | reverse complement strand
GAGTTTAATTAAACAATCACAAGTGCAAGACATTTACAAACACAGCCACTAACTTTCAATTGATTAAAACAACACTCATCAGTACATTTAACCCACACAGCACTGAACTTAGTCATTTCATAAAACAAACTTTCAGTATGTTTACACACACAGCACTCAACTTCTCAAAAAGCATTAAACCAACTGTCAGACATTCACTAATAAAAGCATGAAAACTGGCAACTATATTAAAACAACGAGGTCTAACATTAACTAATACGGCACTGAATTATCAACAGAATAAAACAACTCGTTCAGACCAATTGGCTAGTTCATTAAAACAACAAGCTCAGAAGTTTATACAAAATCAGCAAATGAACCTTAGTCATTTAGTTAAATACAACCTTGTTAGATGTTTACAAAACAGCTCATCACTGAACTTATGATAGGATTAAAACAAACTCGTCACGACATTTACAACACAGCACTGAACTTGTCAATAGACTCAAAAACAACGCAGGCAGACATGTGCCAAGACAGCACGAACTTATCAAGCAGATCTAAAACAACGGAGGTTAGACAATTGCTAGTTTATTAAAACAACAAAGGTCAGGGACATTTACAAACACACCACTAAACTTTGTCTAATTTAGTTTAAAACACACTTGTTCAGGGATGCTCTTGTAATACCGTAGCTCACATGCCTCAATTCAATCATATAACAGGATTGAAAAGCAATACATTCTTCTCATATATATACCACACAGACCTACAGCTCGCAAACGTCTCGACATACCACAGTATCACTGGTGGTGATATATGGTTGTTGAAAATACCAGGCTAGGATGTAGCTCCTGCGAGATATAACTCTGAGATACAAGTCACGTGCAGAAATCTAACATTTAACTGTTTACCGTTGCATGATCAACTGGTGAGTATACCTTCAAAATCAATCCTTTATGATCGGTGAAACTAATGCTCACGGACCTGGAATGCCCAGCACACATGATAGATTAAAACAACTGTTCAGTGTTTCATTGGCTGGGATTTATATTAGAGGAACTGATTCAACGATATGTACAGATCACAAGCTGCAGAACACGCATTCTGATGGCTCATGCCGCTATTGTAACATAGTGATTTAAATCCTAGAGTTAGTGCTTTGTGACCAAAATCGCTAGAGATGAGTTAGACTCGGAAATATCACTTGATTGAGCTCAATGGTGATGCACTTAAATCGGGGCTATCAAGTCAGCCATGGCTCTGGACAGATAGTTTACGAAAGGCTAACATTCTACCTCTGGACGCGTGTTTCGAGTTATTACACTCGAGGCAATCTCAAATCCTGGCCGAATACGCTGGACCCACGCAAAATCAGACTCCCTCTGTGGCGTGTATGCGCTGGTGAAGTTCTAGGACAAGTCGTGTGGTTGTTTATTTATTATCTCCTGGGACTCACACTCCGGTGGCCATAAGTATGGTTATTGTAAACTGGTTGGTGTTTCCTACGTGTCAGGCGAGTTGAGTTGGTGAGCACGTGTAATTCCTCAGCGTTTAGTTCCTCTCTCTGTTTGCGAAAATGAGTACCGTTGAAAAATTACACATACTGCTCTCGCTTGCGTTTTGGCTCACACGTGCGCTTACCCGCTCATTAAGCTTTAGCACGTGAGTCCACCATGACAGAATCTCCCAGCATCATCCTAGCTCTGAAGCCTACAAGAAGCACTGCATCAATCGGCATTCCAGTGCCCCTGACAAGAACTGATGCTAAACTGCAGTCATACTGTTCTGCTCATTGTACTCATACGATAGTACAAGAGTAGTGTCACATGCCAATTAAAGAAGAGGCGTAAGTACATGCATAATTGGCTTGGCTCATCACATTTGCATATAGGCACCGAGAGATACTTGTATTCATAGTAGAAGTATAATATAGTATACAAGTACTTTCTATACTTAAGCGACGCTACTCCACACTTCTCGGAACACCTGTTGATACTCTCCATCAGCTCGCAGTGTTCTGCAGTAGAACTGTACCTCGTAATGTAGTAGTTTCTCATTACCAATCGAAACACATCAGAACTAAGTGGTTTCAGTGCAAGTACAATAACACGTGACCTGTTGTAGCTTATATCAGACACAACCTTACCAGGATAAGATAACGGTTATCAGAGTCACGTGGAATGATCACTTTATTCTGTAATATGACTACGTCTTCTCAGTCTCACGTTCACACGCGATAAAAAGTGACGTTGCTACGTGTCATAGTATTTGATAGATGCTCAGGACGACCACAAAAACAATCGGAGCGAGTGTGTCTATCCATTACCATTAACCGATATCGGGCCTAGTCTTATCCTCAATCAGACCACCGCGTTCCTGCTTTTCTGTGATTCTTGTCATTATGATCATTGTGGTGAAGGAGTTGGATAGTAAAAGAGTCACAATACAGCACAGGAATGCGATCCACATAGATCGGCTTGTTCTATTATTGTATTCAGGACTTCGGTCGGTGAGTACATGGTCGCGATGTCTAGCGTAGTGGTGCCCCAGCATATGAGTAGGGTATTTCATGAAACTCGTACTTGTGCCGGCACATCCTCACTGCTCTCCCCATACTCAAACGTGCGCGACTGGACACATTTCTGGAGCTACCTGTCAACGTGGACTGACTGTATCATCACCAACAAGCGGAGCTACTCTTCGAGAGTCACAAGACTTGCAACCACTGGTGCACCAGATCTGGGCGGCGTGACTCAACTCATTTGAGAAGCGCTCGGTGTTCACAGAGAGAGACGGATACAAATGGCTGTTAGACGGGTCGAGTATGGCTCTGAGATTCTTAGCATATAGTCTTAAATACTGTTCTGCCGAGATGAGAATTCAGATAGTCTTGTCTAACTTCGCGTCCGATACTTCTGGTGGAGGGAGGGGCTCATAGTCTGTCAAATCTCTACATCGTCTGTTAGTGACACACACGTATACCATCTATGAGAAAGAGTGAAATGGTACCAGGTAGACGGTGATGTGAGCACTGAAGAGCAGACAGTTACATTAGCGTATCAGATTCTACCATGTCTTCAGCATTCCTGTGAATATTGCGCCCAAAAAACCCCCAGCGTATACTATACACTCAGATGAAGTTGTCAATATGACTTATCCCAGAGTGTGGGTCAAGGAGTGGATAACGGCTGATAGCACAGAGATTCGGGTAGGATGCATATATCTTACAGGATTCCGCTGAGGGCCTGGGCGTAGATCGAGTACTGAATGCACCGTGAGCTCATAGAGGTTCATCTCTCGCCTCGTAAGAGGGGTCGGGCAATCGAGGTAATTGCCTCCCATTGACCTATCAATTGTGTGGATCTCAGAAACGTGTAAAGTATGCACCTGGTCTTCGTTAGAGACACGCGGCGGTATGCGCTCAGCTCGTGTTAGTGCCGCTATGTAAGCTTTATGGTTTGTCAAGCTATCTGATTGTGTCCACCTACGAAATATGTGATGATGTAACATGCATTATAATATAAGTAAAATTCCACTCTCACGTATGATACCCGTGCTCGTAGCTCATGCGGTATGGATGCCGGACCGCACAACTGCCGACCAATTGTGTACTCGGATGCCAACGAACGATCTGGGCCCATCGTGCATTATAACAATCGGTGGAGTTGCGTCAGCGATTAGAATTGTTTAGAGGAAAAGCTTAAGATGGCGCGTTCTTCACCGTACAAGGGATTTTGGGCATACAACAGTACTGTAATCTTTTTCCACAGAGGGCATAGCGCAGACAGGGAAGTAGGTACACTCTTTCCCAATCACGGTGCCGAGTTCCCAAATAGGTAACATACTCGATATATAAAGGATTCTTACTCTATTGTTTCTGATTGTAGTGAACGGTTTTAATTTGACGCATTCTGCATTCCAGTGGCCTCCTGCAAGCGATTCCCTATGTTCTTTTTTGTTAAGAGAATGTGCGAGAAAATTGAGGGAATCGCGGCGCCGTTGACCGACGACAACTCACAATGGCGAGAGTGCGCGTGAATGAAGTGCTGTCGCCATTTGGGCTCTGTTGATGTCTTCAGACCGATGCCCGCCGATATGCTAAGTTACCCAAAGATCTCTCAGCATCACTGCAGCCAGCTCTGTTACTTAAGTCCTGGTGTCGTGTTTGGGGTGGGAGGAATGGTTTTGTGAAAAGGTTACAAACTCAATGCCGGGCAACGTCTTGCAATAGTATTTCAGGTTGGCACGAACAAAACATTATGCAATATCGATCATGATGCATTTGTCTTCACGTTTTATTTTTGTTTATTTTTCTATTAACGTTAAAAAAAAAAAAAACATGAAAAAGGTGGGCCACAGTATGTGTCGCCACATCGTTTTACACTTGGAGTCGCATCACTCCTCCAAAAAAAAAAACCTGCTTCTTATGCCGCCAATTGCTTCGTACAGTTGAGGTCGATTACTACGATTGCATGGGTTTCGGTTCCGATGGGCTATCTGTGATTTAGTGCAAGATGTTGACGCTTGGTACATGCACCATCCTCCTCCAGCATGAGTGCTTAGCGGGCCTGCTGTTGGATGCCCAATACGTCAAATATAGAGTGTTTAGCATCCGGATTCCTGCACCAGATTGTTATGCAGTTAATTGGCTGCACTGCTGCCATAACGTAGATTCAGCGCAAAGCTGCTTTGCTGTGAACATAGCCCAGGTGCAAAAACCTTGCCTCTCCTGCGATACAGTTGATGTGGGGACTTGATCAATAATCAAACAGGTGCTGGCTTTGGTAGTTTTGAGCACACAAAGTATGCTTGCATCAAAAATGTACCAGAAACTGCAGGGAAAGGATAGGTGAGCTAGTGGAATGTTTAAAGCCAGGACACGATAAGAGCATTGGCAGGAGCAAGTGGGGAAATCCTCTGAAGTCTTTCTGTTAATTGTTGGTACGGCCCTTTGCTGGACTTTACATATTGCAGTGCATGAGCTGGAGCATGGGATAAGGCATAATTGATTGGGCTTACTGGAACTTTTTAGAAAGCTGGGCATGGCCCTGGATCTGGGCATAGAATGTCAATGACGAATCTACTTTGGCCACGCTTTGAGCGTCATCACTGGGACGTGACAATAAAATCTCAATGGGGATGATGAAAATTGCTTTGCCCCTGATGTTCCTTTCCCTCTGCAGGATTGCAATCAGGTCAGTATGGCGAGCATGTGCCAGAACAGCCAGCCGCACGTCGCTGCCGTTCCAACTTTCCGCCGGGACTCCAGGGGCCCCGTTCTGGCCATCCCCCAGGCAGATGCCAGGCCCATCCCCATCTCCTTGAGATGATGGTTCAACCTGCTGCAACACGCAGGCACGTGGTCGGCCCGACTAAGGCCTCCTCCACTCATGAGACTCCCTCGCTGAGAGAATCTTCGGTGAGGCAGGATCAGCGTTCAGGAAAACGAGCCACATGTCCATACAGCGCCAACTGAACGCTCACGGACTATGCAGGTAACCAAATCTCATCGAGTCTCTCTGCAGCAACCACTCGTGGAACAAATCCGGACCAGCGATTAGCCAAGGATTCTCCGAAGAGGAGACCTAGTACCAAAGGAATTAAGTCTCCGTCTCAGATCCTTGGTCAGAGTTCAAAGTCTCGCATCCATAAGTTTAGAGCAAGACTGGAAGTACAAGGACCTTGAAGACTCGGACTTTCGTCCTCCCGCACATGGTACACAGCGCCACACCGCATGATCCAGTGAATCCATGACTCCCCAGGCCCACCCAGACGTCTATGACCTCTGATCACAGCCAGCAGAGGACATGAATATCACTGCCAAGGCTAAGTGAATCTTTCCACACCTCAACATCCTCACCACAAACAGACACAACCAGAGCCGGCATCAAAGATGTCACCGAAAAGCCTTTGATCTTAGTTTTGACCAGAAACCCTAATCCCAGCGCTCCGACTCCTCATTCAGCACCTCGAGGGCCCCCAAAAGTGATATCAAGTCTCCGCAAGATGACTGCATCTCTGGCAAAATCAAGGTCCGAGATCTTGACATCCCAAACTCTGCACCGCCCAGCTTGATCTCTTCCGACATCCTCCCTAAATCCAGTCCATTACAAGTGCTGAAAAAGTGTGGGCGGCCAGTAACACCCCTGACGGAACTTCAGTAACAACTGGAAATAAGTCAGAAGATGGTACACCCACTTCACAGCACTCTCAGTACAGAGTAGAGTTCAGAACATCAGATCGATCAGTTTTGGTGCCACCCCACGAAGACCAAGAATCCTCCAGAGGAATCCCGATTCACTTGAAGCAACGCTTTACAGAGATCACATAGGCTGCAAGCAGCCCCTGCCGAAAACTCTCGTCTCTAATCTGCGTTCGGTGAGGACACGAAGGAGCCAAGGTACGGTCAATCGTTGAACCCTTGGTGTAAGCACTGACTGCTCTGGACGCTGGTGCTCAAGGCAGATTGGTGCGCGAACCCTATCAAGAATTTATCGAGCAAAGGGACCTTGCCCGGCACTTGAGAGCAGCGTCACCCCTCAGTAGTCTGTTGCAGTCTTTGGCGATTCACCCTTCCCTTTCCAGAGAGGAACAACAAGGCCCTTCTTCAATCGGTTGGGATGGATGCCTGCTGTTCCAGGCAGAGCACAAAAACTTGCATTTGCAGCGACACGGTGCAGCATTTTCCACCAGCCTTTGAGAAGTTCAGCATGGATGCCCACAGATCCCTGCCGAGCTTTGGCCCGTTTCAACTGTTCACCGCAGCCCGTGTTTCCACAACGCGAAGGTGCGACCACAGTTGATTCGAGGGTCAGCAACAGGGATTGTAACACCTTGACGTCCAACTCGACAGCTGGTGGGATCAGCCCGGTACAACCGCTCAAAGTAAACCGCCCAGCGGGCTTCACTTCAGACTCCTCTGTCAAGACCTACCACTCTCTGCTCTAACTGCAGTGCTCCGAGGGATGGGCTTGGATGAACGCAATGCCATGAATTCCCCTTAAGCGGACGAAATCACCTGTCACAGGTGATGCTCTACCCCTCACAGATTCCTCGCACATAGGCCTCTTGTCCCACCCTCAGTGCACGTACAGTTTTTACGCCTCAGCCTCCCTGAAACAGCTCAGCTCTGCCATTCAGCCTGGCCCTGCCGACTCTGCGTCACTCTGGTACTCTGGTCTCTCAATGTTCTGTTGCAATGTTCTCCAAGAAACTGGAGTTTACCTTCACCTGTTGAAAGCACACTGCTGCGCAGTTTTTGATTTGCATCAGCGTTGTGTCGTGTCGTCGTATCGCCCAAAACTTATAGTGGTTTCGCCTATCGACGTGACGTTACGCATAAAATGAGAAATCACAGGCCAGAGAGTGCAGTGTGGCAGTGACTTAGCCATATCGTGGATGCTTCGTAGCCAATGCGTTGACATTTTATTGATGTGATCTTTCACATTGCCAAGGTTCATGAATCCCGGTACGATTCACCGGTAACTAACTTTATATCAGTACTCTGCCATTGGGGCATTGGGTTACATCTCACGTGATCGCTAGTCAAATAGAAATAAAAAGACTGCGGATGCAGCTCCACTCTTAGAAATGGAGAAATTCATGAAACTTGCATAGAATTCCATCTGCTGCCTCAGTCTAGAAAAAATTGCGAACAAGTGATGCACAGACAAAGCCAGCCAACAACAATCTTGTACAAATGACTGAAAAAGCATCGAAGTCTAAAATGATGGAAAGCTCCCAGCATCTGTGTTCTGTGAACCAATCGGCATCTGGTTTATCTGTTCAATCATTTGCTTGTTTGTTGGCCCACCGGCAAAACTTCAGCACTAATGCAGATTTTTCAGCAACCGAAATGTCTTTTAGGTCTTGCCTCGGCGGAGGGTGTCGCGTCTTCCACGGATCAAAGCCGCCCACTCGAGCCAAAAAGGCCCAGGCCGGTTTGGTTGCTCGCATAGTCCTCTGCAGAGAATGGTCCTCAATCCACTGCTCACTCGTTGCTCTTGGTATAGAGTGCATGGAAACGCCGTCGTAGTCGATCCAGTCCACCAAACACCGTCCCGCTTGAACTGCGCAACAGTAAAGGAGGACGTTAACTTGGGAGTCGATCGCATCAACACTAACTGCTAAAATCTTGGTGGTTCATATTTTGTTCAGATCAGCTCGTAATATCACGCTGACGAATGATTGCCATATTGAGCAGCTTAATCTTCAAATTTCAGCATGTTGATGTTTCAGTTGCAAATGTTAAATTTTTAGTTGCCATATCCACTCTCTTGCTTTTGCTCTTCAGGGCATTGGCATTAAAGCAGGGAAACAAGTGATGAACATATTGGTAACTGATACCATTAAAGACAAATTGTCTCCAAATTAATCCACATTGCATTCGCCTTTTAAACAGGCTCATGTCATACTCTTAGGACTTCAATCAATGTGGTGGTCCATTTACGCCGAGTGTGTGCAAGCAGCAGGCAGTTGGAGTGTGGGTGCTCGCAGGCAATTTCAGTTAGTTGGGAAGCAAGTCAGCCAAATGAGTCACAAAGGACACCACCTCCTCATGCCAGCGGCCACGTTTAGGCCATGGTGAGGCTGTTGGCACACCCTCGCCACAATAGGTCACACCCTGCCACAGCTCACACACAAAACCATGAACCCTCCTCTCTTTCACTTGTGGAGGAGGCATTCGAGGTGGCAGGATACAAACGGAGACGGTAAACCACTTGTTTGACTAACGAATAAAGCTCCTGGCAGTTCGTACATCCTTCCATTACAAATGATTTTACTTCTGGACAATTGATTTGAGATGTATGTATTGTGATGACCTGTCAAAGCATTCCTGCCACTGTGCCACGATGGTATGCGTACAACTACTTCACTTCGAATGAAGTCTGGCTGCCGAGTGTTACCAAGCTCTGCATAAGCCTGGGAATCTCGTCCACATTCCAGGCTTTCACTAGGGTCAGTCGATACACCGTCGCATGGCCCTGGCACAATTCAAAAATCAAGATTTGTGTCAACGTTTCGTATTTACAACTTGCCTAATTGACAAAGGGGAAGGATGCATACGTCCCAACAATTGCACGTTACCAAGGTGAAGATGATGCAAAATTTTCAGGGATGGTTATATTCATATTCACAAAGAGAGAAGAGAGAGATGATATAGATGTGGATAAGCCAAATTAATTTAATTTATAGACTGCATCATTATAAATACCTCATTAAACCTTGTCTTGAAAATAACTTTCAATAAGTTTTATACAGGAAGCTTTCCAAACTGTCGTGAATTTGCCAAATGCTTAAATATTTGTATCGGCCTACAGCTTTTCACTACTCTTTGCTGAAAGAGGGTAAACCCTCTCAGAATGTCTTGGAAGGAGAGCAACATCAATTACAACAGATCGAGGTACTTACCTTTTCGGAAGAGCTTGCAGACTCAAGGGAAACGAAGGGGGAACCACCAGGGGAAGGGTCCCCTTGAAGAGAGGCCGATTCAATACGTTTCAAGCTCCGCTCCGAGCTGGGCATCCACGCTTACATACAGCTGCGTCACTGGCCTAAACAAGGTTCCTGTGTGGGTTGGAGGCAAAGAATGACAGTTGGCTCCGATTAGCATAGCGAGGAGTCTGTTGTCTCAACATTTTCAAATGGGAAAACACACTATCCCAATCAAGTCAAGGGAATCTGTCTGTTCTGTGTCTCTGTCTCTCTCCATAAACATCACCAAACCTAACATACCAGGAATGCACGTGGCAAGAATGCTCACATGTTGTAGTGTGCTCACCATTGAGGTTATATTCGGGATTGAATCCCCAATCAGGATCAGACTTTCCATTATAAAAAAAACTAGATGGTATTGATAGGAATACTTACCCTGCACAGTCTTTGAAAGGTCTTGGTGCTAGCCAACTCTTGTTTGTTGGGCTTTTTTTTCTTTGATCTAATATGCTGCCAGACCAGTGACTGATGATGTCACTTTTATCAAACGATATTTAGTTCAGTAAGCTAAGCCTGGTGTTGGTGTTGCAGTGGTAGGGCAGCGGGCTTGGGACCAAAAGGTCCTGAGTTCAAGCCCCGTTGGCCACTGAATTAATATACAGTAAGTCCTCGCTAACCGGAAGTTCGCATATCGTAGTTTCGATTATTCGTATTTAGTTTTAATGACCAATTTTCAATTATCGCAAACATTTTATGCCGACGAATGTCATTGCAAGGAAAAAAAATGCAAAAAAAAGTTTCAAACTGCCTGCAAAAAAACAACAATCACACAGGATGCGCATAAACACACTTTCACCTTTCTGCGCATTGTACTGTACGCTTTGTACTGTACATTATTTCTCTTCACGCTCGCCTGCATAACCTTTCCAGGATGAATCCCAAGCGAACCCGCAAAGTCTTTTGCCGAGCACACCTTGTCAGGAGACAACGAAAGGCTGTCACATTGAAGGGGAAATTGGATTTCATTAAAAGACATGAACGAGGTGAGAGGGACAACGCGAAATCGGACCGCGCGACATGCAATCGCTGCAGACGATGTACATTCGACGTCTCAAAGTTCGGCAAGATTAAAGAAAATATCACAATTGCCAACCAGTTCGAGTGCAACGACATAACGGAGAATGATGAGATGGTGCCATGCCACAACATGGGAGGTTATGTGTGTGGATAGAAGGTCCAAACGGAACGTCGCATGCCTTGATCTCTTGCTGTGATACAAGAAAAAGGCGCGGTAGTTTGTGGAACGATTTAAAGAAGAAACAGGGGAAGCGAAGGAAAGGGTTGAAGGCGCAGAGACCTTCACAGCCGAGCGAGGCTGTTCATGAGGTTTTGTCATCGCGCTAAATCTCCACAACTGAAGTTGTAGCGGTGAGGCAGCAATGCGGACCATGCTGCCACATCAGAGTTTCAGCCAAAGTTGAAGATGATTGAGGAGGGGGTACTCACCGAGCAAGTCTACAATATTGACGAAAACCGGATTGTTTTGGGAAAAGAATGCCCCTCCCGTACATACACTCGCACGAGAAGAAAAGACTGCTCCAGGGTTTAAAGCAGCAAGGACAGCGGACCTTATTACTCGAGTTGGAAATGCAGAGGGGATGTAAAAACTCAAGCCGCTTTTGTTTACGTTTCTGAAAACCACGAGCGCTAAAGGGTTGCCTCAAGCCCCCAACTTCCCGTAATATGGCGGTCAAATACAAAGCTTGATGACTGCGGGCATTGACCCACGTTACCGTGACAATTACTTCTCCAATTCTGTTGAAAGTACTCCAAGGAGAACAAAACATTGACAACAAATCTTTGCTTGCTTGTAGACAATGCTCCTGCCCATCCTCAGCAAATGAAAGAACTTGCGTGTGAAAACGTGCAGGTAGTATTTTTACCACCAAATACTACTCACTTTTACAGCCTATGGATCAGGGAGTTATGCTGCTTTTAAAGGCCTAGTATGTTAAGCATACCATGCTGCCAGCTTATTCAAAAAAAAAAACTGATAAGGACAAGCTATCAATCAAGGAGTTTTGGGCAGCATAGCATAAGGAATGAGCATAAAGAATCGAGCAGATTATTGTGGAGACGCATGTATATTGCATTATGGGCGGAGCCGGTGAGTGCCTCCACAGCGATGAACTGCACATGGTGTGAAATAGCAGAGCTATGCTAGAGCGGCAGCGATTCTGAGTTATTAAGTTGTAGCTGAAGGGATCCACAATATTCGACGCTGGAGAGTTTGCTGATGTCCATTGATTTACAGCTTTAAAGTTGTTCCACGCATGGCTGCAGAGCCGTACGGCAGCTGGATTGATCTAACACAAGAGATGTACCGTTACTTCCGTTTGTCGTGAGCAAGATGCGTTAGATCTAACGGCACCATGCATGGCCATGTGAGCGATGGATCTCGTTACCTTACTTGACATTCGGATGCAGAACCGGTTTAAGCAATGAAGATCTTATGCAGTTGATAGAACCAAACGCAGTAGAACGGCTCATTCGAAGCAAAAAGCTACGAGGAGCGATCGCCCGAGCAAGGAGTGGACACGCGCATGTCATCACAAGAGCGCATACTCAGCATCGCGTATAGAGAACCTCAGGGCCATAACAATGCTTCCAGCGAGTCCTTGTTTCGTAAATGCCTCATATAGATATTCTCGTATGACAACACCTCGAGCAAGCATCCATCTTGGTAAGGAAGCACTTGCATTTTATTTCCGGTTGAAAACTGCGTTGATCGCTGTTACAACCGTCTAATGATGCACCTGTTGGACCAGAGAGAGTTTGCTAAACATTTGCGAATTGACTTTATATATCCATCAAGGGCATAAGTGATAAAGTAAAGCCATCCAAGTACTCTCACACTCTCCGTTGCATGTGTTTCAAGCAAAAATAGACGCAAAAAAAAAGTTTTGCTAGTCAGCCCACTCACAGTCCTTCCCACAGTCCAGTAGTTTATGCTCTTTCCAACACAAGCTGTCCAAAGAGCACTCGTTCATCGTCTGAGAGTGAAAGTAAAGTCTCATGACACTCTCAAAGTTGGTCTAAGTGATAAGACTACGTTGAACGATTCTGCCACTCGCAGCAAGTCAGCGCATCTCCAATGTGTTGATTTTGCTGTTCGCAACCACCTCTAATCATAACTATGTCCTGTATCCTTCTCAAGCCATATTTGCGGTAGAGATAAGAGTCAACAGCTGATACTCCAGGAGGAAGCTGTGTTATATGTTCCATATGTAGTGTTCATGCTCTAAAAGAAATTCAGCAGGGCAAATGAGAAATGCGACCTTGTGCGCAAAACACATCCCCCCTCTTACTACTGGTAGTTTCTATGGAGATGAAAACGTTGGAATGGTTTACTACCGGACATGCTACTTAAAGCACACTGAGTCCCTCAGGAAGTCGCGATACAAAAACATAAGGAGTAATTCTCTCCTAGGAACAGCACACAACGCCTTGTGACCTGCACACAAAAGGCTCCGCAAGGTACGCACGTCGAGAAGATAATCAATGTATTTATAGCATTGTACATTCAATGAATTAAGTACTCGCGAATAAAGACTCATATATGATAGTGGAAATAAATAAATGTCCTTATCCTGAAATATACATATATATATATATATATATATATATATATATATATAATATTATAATGTATGTAGTGATATATATGTATATACCAAGTCGTATAACACCAGGGGGTGGACTCAGCCTGTCATCCTTCCGAGGTCGGCGAATGAGTACCAGGTACTGGGCCCGGTGTTATGCCCCGGGTTTAGAATAGGTGTACCATATCCCTCTGTGTCCGTAAGAGCGTGACCAGGCGTTGCATCAGGAAGGGCATCCGGCGGTTTATAAAAAACCTATGCCAATCATTATGCGGACAACAAAACGAATTTCCATACCGGATCCGGTCGAGCCCGGGTTACCAACGACCGCCACCGTTTCCGTGGTCAGCAGGGTACGTTGGAAATTGTGCTTACTGGCTGGGCGAAGGAGAGAAGGAGATGCGGGAAGGCGCAGTCCGGAGGCAGTGGAGAGGGGAAGGTGTAGAAGTGTGGAGTGAGAGTTGGCACTCTGGATTGTTGGACGATGACTGGCAAAGGTGAGAGTGGCTGATATTGATGGAGAGAAGAAAGTGGAAATGACTGTGTGTACAAGAGACCAAGTGGATGGGGAGTAGGCCAGGAGCATTGGAGGTGCGTTTCAAACTGTTCTACCTTGGTTGTGGATGGGAGGAGAAATGGTGTCGGGAGTGGTAATTCCTGAAGGAAGATTTATGTCAAGAGGGAATAGATTAAAACAACAAGTCAGACATTTACAAACACAGCACTGAACTTGTAAATTTCGTTAAAACAACTTGTCAGATGTTTACAAACACAGCACTGAACTTGTAAATTTCGTTAAAACAACCTGT